>PVHP010024839.1:0-26087 GCA_004024765.1 Zapus hudsonius
AGGGGTCCTTGCCACATAGCAGATCTCTTAGCCAATCAGTAAGCCACTGATCACCCTCCTCGGTTTAGCAGGTTAAGCACGAGCCCTTCTTGACTTGCTGAGCAGGAAGAGATGTTTTAGAAAAAGTTTCTCTTATTTGATTTCATTTTTTGCCTGTGTATGTTCACATCCTCACGTTTGCATGGCTTACACTTTACCTACAGTAGCATCTCCCCAGCCCATTTGTCTGGTTTTGTTGAGGAAGAAGCAGCATAAACCATGATTTTCACAAGCCGTAATAATACAGCTATATTTGTAGGCACTGTTTTCGTGTGGGGGCTTTGACTTGTGCTGAGCGATCTCCATGCAGCATTTCAAAGGCTCAGTTAGCACGAGATTCCATTTCGGTTTGCAGATGAGAGAGGCTGAGGCTCAGAGCAACTTCCTTCTGGAGCCTGGCTGGGATCCTCACACTGCCTGTGTGGGCTCCTGGCTTTGTCTTCTAGAGCCTACACAACAGCCTACCGTACATTTCTTTACCTGAGTAATAAAAGGTTATACACATAAAGCAAATCTTATTCAGGCATCAAAGGAGATAAAGTAAGCCAGGCATAAAAAGACACAGTATATTTCCATGTAAAGGTAAGGGGAGGGCTGGAGAGATGGCCTAGCGGTTAAGGTGCTTGCCTGTAACACCTAACAACCCGGGTTTGATTCCCCAGTCCCCACATAAAGCTAGATGCACAAAGTGACACATGCATCTGGAGTTCGTTTGCAGCGGCTGAAGCCCTGGTGAGCCCATTCTCTCTGTCTGTCTCTCTTCCATCTCTCTCTCTCCTTGCAAGCAAATAAATAAATAAACAAACAAACACTTAAAGGTAAGGGGAAATGGAGTCACTACTCCTTAATGGAGAATGGCTGTTGCTGGGTAATGGGAAAGTTTTGAAGTAACTAATGGTGATGTTTCCACAACACTGTGGATACAATTAATTCCACTTAATTACACATTTTAAACCAGCTGAAATTACAGATTTTATGCTAATGTATAGTTTACCACAATAAAATATTTTAATCCCTTTCTGTTTAAATTAGCCAATAGCTAATCTACTTATCTACTTATAAGCCATTTCTGTGGCTTATAAGTAGAAGCCTGACTGATTCACTATGTTGCAAGCTATGTTCTAGCTTGCAACATAGTGCAAGCTATGTTCACATGGTTATAGCCATCCCATAATAACCACCTCTGTTCCCTCCCCTCCAAAAAAAAAAAGCATTAAAACCAAGCAAATGAGAAAAACATCTCACCTATGAAAAAGACCAGACTTGTGGATTCTTTTGTATGAGTTGATCCAAGGGTGGCTGTCCACAATAGGAGACTGAATTCTAGAAGCATCCAGGGATTGTTTATGTTAACAGCATCTCTTCCCACTGTAAATGGAAAACAAAATATCCAAGGCAGAGGGGCTTACAGTTTTCTAGTCTGATAACAGCAAATCCAGTGAGCATCCCACCATGTGGCTGTGTGAAGAAGCTACAGTGTTTCAGAGTTCACTGAGGACGATGATGTCATATCATGAAGCCAAGAACTCTTTGGTCTGGGAACATGAACCCTAAAATAGAGAAGAGTCCCATGTTAATCTGCAGTCCCTCCCTGGACTGCACTCCTGAACCCGCACTTCTTGGTGCCAAATGAGGGGCACCCCCAGCCGTGCTCCGTCAGCTCTTAACTGTCTCAGTGGCTCTACCTCCTCTGGTTTAAGCTGGTTAAGCACTAACTTCTTATCACCTCTCACCGATCTATCAATGTTTGAACACTTGCTATGCGTTAGGCTCAGTTCTAGATTCCAGGGATAAAACCCAGAGCTAAGCTTCCTATGGAGACCAATGCTTAGCAACACTCCTCCATAGCCCGTTCTCCCCATCAACCAAAACAAAAATGTTTCAGAAGCAGGGATTGGATCCTGATCCTCCCGAGCTGGATATCCTCCCCTAGTTCTTTATTTCTCAAGGGAAAAGTTCAAGTCCACACATAGTCCACAAGAACATTTCAACATAGCCTCCAACCACGCTCCTCTTACCTTGCCCCTGACCACCAATCCCCTCACAAGGAGCAGAGCTTGGGGAAACAGAAGCAAGTGTTGTCACTGGGTGCCTCTGGTCCTGTGGGAAGAGGATCAGACAGGTATGCTCAGCTGTCCTCCCTTGATGGCATTCAGGAGGGCTTAGGCCCAGCACAGCTGAATGTAGCGTGAGACTCAGAGCTCCGTCCCCTGGCTGTTCTTCATTTATGGGGCACAAATATGAAAGTGGGTTTGCTCTCCATGAAAAGAAGAAAGACTGAACACTGAGGACTCAGACACCACCAGTGGCTTCGCTGAAGTGCCAGGTGAGCATGAGTTGTGGAGACCTCAGTGCCAGGCACCTAAAGCTCCCCCCCCCCATTGCATGGGAATTAAACTCAGACACAGTGAACTCGGAAGAGCGTGTCCAGGTCCTGTAAAAACTGCACTGCAGCCTCTCCTGGAAGCATAGAGCAGAGCTATCCATCCTGGCTCCCTCCACTGCCAGGCAACCCAGAGTGACCCTCCTGTGTCAATCAGCCATTCCCCCAGCAGAGGCTCCAGCCTTATTAAATTCATCATTCTCCAAGCTGATTGAGCCCTTCGGGGCCCCTTGACTGGGTATCCGGTGCTTCCTGGTCACTGAAGAGCTGTCTCCACCACCTCCCTGGGGAATCCTTTCCAGGGGTCAATGATATTTATCATGACTCAGAGTTCTCTCTGCTGAGGCCTTGGGTCCCTCCATGTGTATCTATCTACCTTTCCCCACAGTGAGCTTTCATCCCACCCCACCCCCAGACCTGAGCTATGACTTCTTTGAACATAGGAGCCATGCCTTATTCATCTTTATAACCAATGTCTTGCTATATTGTCCAGGCTGGCGAGACTCAAATGATCCTCCTGCCTCAGCCTCATGAGAAGCGTAGCTAGGGACTATTGTGTCCCCACCCCACTGTGCCCAACTCCCATCTCTTAGAGTTGGGGTCTAAGCCCAGGGCCTGGCACATGCTAGATGGGTGCCCTATCATTCACCTACATCCCTCGCCCCCAGCTCTGATCTCTCTATTCTTCTCCTTGCAGTACAGCCTGTCAGGGATCAGGGAGTCGGGGAATGTCTGAGGAAGACATTGGGTTGGTGTAGAAACCCCAAGTGCTTTAGCACATGCTGTTTCCCTCATCCTAGGGGCGTGCTTCCCGTCATCCCAAATGCTGGCTCTTCAACTTTCACCTCCCAGCCTCTCAGCAGAAAAGGTTAATTTGTCCACACGGTGCTCTGCTCATAGTTAGAATTTCCTATTTATGGTATATCTTCCTCACTTCACTGTGAACTCCATGGACCCAAGGAACTGGGTCCAGGTTGTTCTCATTAGTATGACACTCTGTGCTTTTAAGAACTTAATGCCTATTTAAGGAACAAAGGAGGGAATGGAGAAAAGGGAAGGGAAGAAGAAGGAGGAAGGAAGGAAATAGAAGTCCAGAAAGGAGGGGGGAAGGTAATTGAAGGAAGAAAGGAACAGAAGGAGAGAGGGAAGGTGGAAGGGAGGAAGGTGAAGGAGAAGAGAAAGAGAAACCACTCCTAGACTCTCATAAGACAAGAACTCAACAGCTTCTATTCACATCAGCACAGTAAGAAGTTGGGCTAAGGTTCACTTCTGCCCCTGTAACCGTCTTAAGGAATCCTAGAGGAAGATCACAAACCTCTGACTTGAATTTCTCACTGGAAAAATGAGTGTCATGGGCTTCTTGGGAGCCCTTCACCTAGCAGATCATATAATGTGATCATCTCCTCATGAAATGATCTGAAGAAAAAGATCATCCACTTACCTACCTGCCAAGAGGGCGCTGGGGCTGGAGAGCAGCTGCTCTGGAACCCTTCCTTCAAAGAAAGCAAGCAGGGGACAGGGCTGGGGAGAGGGCTCAGTCCATAAAGGGCTTGTCATGGTTTGATCCACGTGTCTCCAGAAACAATTGTTGCAGTCAGCTTTTTAGTTGCTGCGCAGAAAGAACCCAAACAAAAGCGGCTTGTTGAGGAATGGGTTTATTTGGCTTACGGACTCGAGGGGAGACTCTATCCTGGCAGGGAAAACGATGGCATGAGCAGAGGGCTGGACATCACCTCTGCCACAGCACTGCAAACAGTGGCAGGAAGGTGTGCCAAATACTGGCAAGGGGAAGCTGGCTTATAACCCCCATAAACCCGCCCCAACAACACAGCTCTAGTGAGGTTCTAATTCCTGAATTGCCATCAGCTGAGGATCGATCTATCAGAACACATTCGTGTTTGTGGGGACACGTGGATCAAACCATGACAGTCCGCCCTGGCCCCCACAAACTAATAATCATACATGATGCAAATACAATGCATTCAGCTCAACTCTTAAGTCCCCACAGCTTTCAATTGAGCCATAATACCAAAAATAAACCCATAATGGCACAGAACATTCACACTGCAAAACATGAGGCACAGCAAAAACAGATTGACCAATACAAGATTTAAAACAAACAGGGCACTGCCAATCTCTAACTCCAAGTTCAATGATTCTAACCAATAAAAAGTCTCTTGGAGATTCAATTCCTCCCCTCCAGCTTGGCTACTCACAGTCCGGGAAACTTCATCCAGTGCTGGCAGCTCACCTTGGCACCCATCCATAGTCCTGGAATTCTTTGGGTCTCCATTGCAACCCACAGTTTATCCTCATGGCTCCATCGGGCTCCATGCAGGCAACCTAGCACACCTGCTTCACATGCCGATGGCCATTTTTCAAAAATAAAACTGTGTTACAAATCCAATGACCCTCTCTTCTTGCATTTGCCATACTCCACAGAACCAGGTGGGCTACCAACTTGTTAATCCAGTGGGGAACAAAGCATTCAGGCCCCTTACTTCAAAGAGTCCACATTCTTCCTGTTCTTCCAATGCAGACCAGCTGGCCCAATCTCATTTTTTTTTTTATGGAGGAATGGGTTTCTTTGGCTTATGGACTCGAGGGGAGACTCCATTCTGGCAGGGAAAACGATGGCATGAGCAGAGGGCTGGACATCACCTCTGCCACAGGACTGCAAACAGTGGCAGGAAGGTGTGCCAAATACTAGCAAGGGGAAGCTGGTTTATAACCCCATAAGCCCGCCCCAACAACACAGCTCTACTGAGGTTCTAATTCCCAAATTGCCATCAGCTGAGTATCGATCTATCAGAACACATTCATTTGTTTGTGGGGGACACCTGGATCAAACCATGACAGGGCTCGATTGTTATACACACATAAGGACCTGGGTCAGATATCCAACACCCACATAAACGTGGAGCATTTGATCACACCAGTAAGCTCTGCACTCAAGAAGCGCTTCACAGATGGCTCCTCAGGGCACAGAGTGACCTCTGGGCCCAGTGAAAGGCCCTGAAGAGGAGAGCAAGAAGCAAACACACACACGCATGCACACACACACACACACACACACACACACACACACACAAGTACAATCATGCATATATACATGTATGCACACTGCACATGTACACAGGCTATACAATGAGCATAAAAGAAGCATACCAAGACTAGAAATATGGCAGGCTAACGAGTATCAATTTTTCTCCCCATCCATCACCACCCTTCACCCTGAGAAGCTGAGTTTTTCACCATCCGCCATTCTCACACAGCCTGGACAGGATACTGAAATGTTCTAGATGCCCAGGCAACTCTAACAGGAGAGTCACTGCCCTACTGTGGGACTGGCTCACCCAGGAATGGGCTCCTTGGGCCCTCGGAGGGATGTGACGGCTAGCTCTGTCACCTGACAGGAAGAAGAAAGAGACCCAGGGATAGTCTGGTCGCCTGACTGCTAGCTCCTGAGTGGACTTAGTAATAATGGTTTTGCAACACCTGAAGACGGTGTACTCAGCAGACACACGAAATCTGAGACAGTGGGTCCTGGTGCTTCCAGGGGCTCCCCTGGAGCAGTCCAGAGTGGACAGAGCTGATGTCACAAAGAGGAACTAAGGCAGCTGCTGACTGTACAGCCATCCCCTGGCTGGGATTTTTGTTTCCCAGGCCTCATCATGTCTGTTCTCTGGCTTCTCTCTCTTGGGAGACCAAGGTCAAGGCCTTGCCATGGACAGTCTTCTGGCAGCAGATCAGACATGGACCGTAGGTTTTCCTGTTGATTCTGAACACAACCCGGATGGTTTCAGAATGAACATTTTTGAGTAGGAAAAGGTGTCATCAGTTCTATGATTAGAAAGAGAACACTGACATGAAGTTTATTAGTACCATCGTGTCTGCCAGCCCACAAACTTACTGCATTTCTTCCCAGTACCATTCACTGGGTGAACAGCAGGCAATTTTAAAAAATGAGTAAGAGCCAAACCCTCCTCTCTTGGCGAGCTAGTGAGGGAGCAGGCTGTGTGTTCAGAGGTGGAGGTATGAAATGGAGGTGCACACCCGGAAATTCTTGAACTAAGTGAGTCAGCCAGAGAGGAGTGATGGCTTCTGAGGCAGAAGGATCCACATGAACAGAGGCTGGATAACAAAGACAGGAGACTCACAGGGAGGTACAGAGCTCATGGGGAGAGAACACACGACAGCAAACATTCGTACTGGTCCAGCACGTTTTACAATAAATTATTGACAGAAGCCATGCTTCAAAGGAGTGAGCGCTAGTGTGAAGGGCCAAAGGACCCACTAAAGAATTCATACCAAAGACCACATCATCTCATGCACATAAAGGCACACTGGAAGACAGGAGAATGAATAAAACAAAGGAGTATGAGCCAGAGTGTTGACAGCTTCCATCACAGTGACAAGACATCGTAGAGAAAGCACCTTAAAGGAGGAAAGCTTGGATTTGGCTTATGGTTCAGTCCAAGGTCGGCTGCCTCTATTCCCTTGGGCTTAAGGTGGAGGTGAGACAGAGGGAGAGGGCCTGAGTTTGCTCCCCAGCACCCATGTTTAAAAAGACGGATGTGGTGGCATGTGCCTATCATCCCAGAACTGGAGATACAAAGACAGGAGAATCCCTAGGTCCTACTGGCTGACCAGTCTGGCTTACTTGGCACATTTCAGGCCATTGAGAGACCTTTTCTCAAAAAGAGGTAAACAGCGTTGCTGAGGAAAGACACATGAGGTCGTCCTTTGATCTCTACAGGCATGCATATACACATGTACACACACCCATACAGACACACATCTGTACACTCTCACATACACAAACAGGCACACGCATAAACACACATGCAAAAAAAAAGGTTGCACCCCCAGGGAGTAGTCAGTAGTACCCCTGGCAGCTGGGGACCAAGCCTTCCATGTTGGATGTTACACAATCAACATCTCAACATTAACAGCCAGGGCAGGGGTAGCAAGGGTTGAGAGTCATCAGGAGGGCCACTTGGAATGTTCTGGCTCTGCTCCCATAGTAATGTGCCTCAGGATTTCCCACAGGTAAGACTCACATCCCAAATACCCTAGAACTCAGAGGTCCACAGAAGAGCCTTTTGGTACAGATGTGAGAAGAGCCACATGGGAAAAGGGGGGTAGAAGGCTTCTTTCCATTGCACACCAACCCCCAAGCTGGCACTGCCAAGCTACTCTGCAGGGGGGAAGGGGAGCTGAGAAGCCAACACTAAGCTTCCTACAGTCCTGAATCCATCACAGGAGGTTCACCCCTGTTGTTTCTCCCCCGTGGGGCGCCATTAGCCACCAGAGAGAGAAGTTGTTGGAAGTTCAGCCTCGGGCCGCTGCTTTGCCTTCTCAGGGAGGTTCCACAGAGCTGGGGGTAGACGAGAGGACGCTCTTGGGACACAGATGGGAGCAGATGTGTATCGTGTATCCATGTGTCATTTATTGAATGGGGAAAGCTTACATTTATAGAGAAAAGAAGCCAGGAGGATGAGAAGCAGGGGAGGGCAAGGGGATTGGTCAGGCAGGGTGGTGAGTGGGCATTCTGCAAGGGGATAGGTGAGTGTAGACAACCTGTGAATACCTAATTTGTATAATTGGGGGGGCCTGAGCAGCGGGAAATACATGATTCTATCCACAGGTCAGGTGGGGATGGTTACAGAGAAATTTGTCACTTGGGTCTAACACCTATTGCCAGTCATTCTGAAGTGAGAATGCTGGGTTCCTGTGGCTTGCTTAGGGGGTCAGGAGTTTTAGAGTTGAGGGTGGAGATGGGGAAACGCCTACCAAATTTGCCGGGGTTTCAAAACCTCATTCTCCAACACCCTCTTAACCCTTTGTCATCCATGTCCCATTTAGCAATACCAACAAGCAGTGCCCAACACACCCCTACCTGCACCCCCAGGAACATTTAGGCAAATCTACAGGTTAGGGCATCTGGGATTAGAATCAACAATGGGATGGGACCCAGTGACCCACCAGCTTTTCTCCAAGGTTCCTGGGCACCCTGGACAACCAAGAGAAGGGAACCATCTTCACTACACCCAGAGCTTCAGGCTGGATCCTTGGCCAGTCTTCCCACCCAACTGAGACCTCTAAGTCCTTTCCATCCTCCATTTCAGAGAAACAATGGGAAAGACCAGCAGGAACCTGTCATGTGGCCTGAAAGCTCACACAGGAAGAAAAAAAAAAAGGTGGAGGTTTTCTATGTGCATTTGGAAGACATATGGAGACCCCCTCCCACTCCACCCCCTGTATTCCAGGTATCAGTCATCCAAAACCCCTCCCTCAGCCCCACTCAACAGGGCAGCAGGCCTGAATCATAAATTCTTATGCTCTGTTTAGTGGGACTTCATGATGGGTTAGAATGGACGATGTGAGGTGGGGTTAAGAATACCATGCAGATTATAATGTGGATGGGAAACAGTGTAGAAGGAGCTACAATTGGTTGTGGATGGGCTGAGTTTAGGGTGGAGGGCATTGGCGGAAGTGAAGAGCAGGTTTTTGGTGACATTGTTGTCCATGATAGCGGTGTGGCCAGCAGTGTTCCAGGAACAACACAGGGGGAGAGGGGCATGAGTAGACAGCAGCTCCTTGCCTGTCTCTCCTCCTACTTTGAGCTCTGCTCACAAAATGGGTGATGATGAGCTAGGTCTTCGTGGTATGTTAGCACTCGGTTTGGGCTGGATTCAGCTGTTCTAGAGACAGGCAAAGTTAGATTTCCACTTATCAAACTTTATTTGGTATTTTAATTGAATTTCTCAGCAACTGGAGTCAGAGGCTTCTTAAAGACATAGTTATTTTGGTCTTTGTTCCATCCTGAGAGGTCAGTTTAAGAATGCAGGCCCAGGAGATGGCTCAGTGGGCAGAGTGTTTGCTATGCAAACATCAGGACCTGAGTTTTGTCCCCAACACCCATGGAAAAAGCTAGGCATGTCTGTACACCCTGTAACTCCAGCCCTGAAGAGGGCAGAGACAAGAGAATTGTTGGGTCTCCCTGCTCAGTCAGTCTAGCTGAAAAACCCAGAATTCTATGTTCAGTGTGAGGCTCTGTCTCAGGGAAATAAGGCAGAAATACAATAGAGAACACAATGTCTTCCTCTGGCTTCTGCACATGTGTACATGGGTAACATATATCTACACACACACACACACACACACACACACACACACACACACACTACTAATGATGCCAAAAAACCTACAAAAAGACAAGAGTGGGGATGTAGCTCAGTTGGTAGACTGTCTGCCTAGCATGCAGGAAGTCCTGGTTTTAATCTCCAGAACCACTTTAAACCAAGTATGGTGGTGCACACCTGTAATACCAGTTCTTGGGAGGTGAAGGCCAGAAGATCATCAAGGTCATCCTCAGTTCCATAGTTAGTTTGAGGCAGAGGACAACCTGGGACATATGGGACTCAGTCTCAAAAAAAAAATACAGAATTAGAGAGGACAATGGCTTGACTCCCAGGTTCCTTTCTGTGAGCTGACGCTCATCCCAGTGATTCGAGCCTCTCTGGAAGGCTGCTGATGTAGCAGCATTTATTTTATGGCAGTTATAGATTCAGGTCAGAAGATCTTAGACAAAGTAATAGCCTTGGAATACCAACTCCCTCCTGGTGTTCTTTCACTTTCCTGTCACAGTTGCAGAAAGGAAATCCAGCCTTTCAGATGGAAGGAAAGGTGGCTGTCTGTTTGCTTCATTCCGAATGAAGCACTTCCTTCTCAGCCATCCTCCACTTCAGCTCGGCTATCCCATTCCAGCCCGATCTTGCACCCCTGGTTCTTACTCACCAGACCAGGAGCACAAATCAGGTTTAAGCATGTCTCGGAGAGTATGCACAGCTACCTTCTGCCTTGTGTTCAGCCTCACATCTCCCTCCTCCGTCTTCATTCGTAATCCCACGTCAGAAATCCCAAAGAGGGAAAAATGGTAAAATTCTATTGGGTGGGTAGTGATTTAAATGTACGGCCCCATAGACTCAGGCCTGAATCTTGAGTGTCCAGTGCACAGAGCCCCGCTGGGAAAGAGGTATGTCACTGGGGATAGATCTTGGAGTCCAGCCCTACAGCCTACAGTGTGTGGAGAGCAGTTTGAGCTCTGGCTGTTGGTATTTGCTGGTGCTGATTCTCTCTCTCGCTCTCTCTCTCTCTCTCTCTCTCTCTCTCTCTCTCTCTCTCTCTCTCTCTCTCTCTCTCTCCTGTGATCCATGCTGGAGTGAGCTAGCCTCTTCAACCATTGATGGAGTTCCCCTGGAATTTGTAAGCCTGAAATAAACCCTTTCCTCCCATAAACTACTTTTGGTTTGGATGTTTACCCAGCAACTCAAAGCTGAGTCTAACAGGGTATCTGTAACAATGACCATTAGTTGTCTGCCAGCAAGGGCTCTCCCTTCCTTTTCATGGCAGGCGGGGGGGGGGGGGGGGGGGGGGGGGGGGAGAGCGGGAGGGGGCAGCAAAACACTCCATGAGTTTCCCTGAGAGGTAAATGGATGGTCAAGGATTCTGGGAGACCTCCTTACAGAAGGCTGACTCAGCTGAGAGTGGGCACTTGCTTCCTTGGCCCCTTTCCTTCTTCCTGCTGGCATATTCATGTGACCTCTTTGACAAGTCAGACAGCAACCTGGTCATGTAGGCCACTGTATTCAAGTTCCTGTTCCTGGAAGGTCTACCGCTGGGGTTGTTCAGCGGAGATGGAGACTCAAGACAGCTTTCTGTGGCTTCTTGGCAGAGGTTCTCTGAGCACATCCTCCCCAGTGCTGCGTGGAAATTAGCTCTGTGTCTCTCTTCTTCCCTCGATGGTGAGTGAGTTCCTTGACGGTGAGTGTGACTTATTCACAGGTTTTGCAGCATCTGGCATGGAACCTGGTGCAGGGCGGGGCACTCTGCAGACACAGGCTGGATGAATGCCTGCAGGATGTAGAAGATCCAATCTCTGAAACTGGCTCGTATATGAAGCTATGCATCACTGGTCACTATTTTTACCAAAATGCAAAGTGCACCGGGTCCCATAGTCTCCATGCAATGAGTGATTAATAGGCTCCTCCTGAGGGTAACGAAAAAAAATCCTGCCTGGGCATTAAGACGTTCTGCCATCATTAGTTACTTGACCAAAAAAAAAAAAACAATGTTAGCTGGGTGTGCTGGCACATGCCTTTAATCCCAGCACTCAAGAGGCAGAGGTAGGAGGATCACTTTGAGTTTGAGGCCATCCTGAGATTCCATAGTGAATTCCAGGTCAGCCTGGGCTAGAGCGAGACCCTACCTTGAAAAAAAAATGTTTACTTTAGCAGTCTAGGACAAATTATTGGGGTGTGTGTGGTATATGCATATGTGTATGCAAATACATACAAAGGCTAGAATAGAACCTCAGGTGTCCTACTTATTCCTCTTCCGCCTTGTCTCCTGGAGGCAGAGACTCTCCCTGAAACTGGAGCTGTCATTTAAGGTTGGACCATTTATTCTCCTGTCCTCACTCCTCTGGGATTACAGGTATGTGTGGCCATGCCCGGCTTTTTAGATGGGTGCTGGGGATTACACCCTTACCTGCTGAGCCATCTCCCCGGCCCCGTGAGCACTACATTTTTATTGAGGCTCTTCTCACACTTGATTAATTAATCTTCACATCTGTTCTGTGAGTTAAAAGCTCTCGTTACCCAAATACAGGGGATAAGCTCAAGGTCTAGAAAGGAAAACAACTTGCTCAAGGTCACTCCATACAAAGGCAAGGACCCTAGCCAGCTTCCCCACAGTATTCCTGTGTTCCCCTCTTAAATTTAAGTTTTGTTGTCAACTTGACCTGTTTAGTAATCTTGGGTGGGTCTCTGAGGTTGTTTACAGAAAGGTGGCCCTCTCAGTAGGGGGGAGGAGGCTTAGGGGATCTAGAAACAAACATCCCTTCCTGGGAGGGCAGTGCAAGGAGGAAATTCCAGAGACTCCTAGAGTCAACAAGTCAAGGGAAGGGTTGTAAGACCCTGCCCTAAGGCTATATAAAGGGAGAGAAAATCTCTCTCTGGTTGCCTCCTGCCTATTTTGTTGGTATATGTGTGGTGTGTATGATGGGTTTCTCTCTGCTTGAACCTGTGAAAGGGGACCAGCCTCTTTCACCATTATGGAACTTACCTTGGATCTGTAACTTCAATAAATCTCTTCCTCCCATAACTGTGCCTGGTTTGAAGGTTCATCCCAGCGGTGTGTAAACTGACTACAACAACTACTTTCTACTTCACACAGCTTCTGAACTGGGGCTGAGCCATTCCTAATTGTAAGGTCCAGACACCCCTAAGACAGACCACCAGAGACTCAAGTCAGAGCAAAAGCAAGGGTCACTTTATTCAAGCAGGTTCGAACCCGGACCGTGGTCAACCAGTTACTTAGAGAACTGGGACCAGCAGTGCAGAATGAAGAAACTCAAGCCTTTTTATAGGCCGAAGTAGACAACTTTGGGTCCAAGGGTTAGGGTCTGTATAAGCAGGCTACAAAAGCCAGATAGGCGAAACTAAGACCAAGGCCGGAATAGATGTCTGGTGTTTAGTTATTCTTGTCTCTCCACATTCCTATAGCATAAGCATTTCACAGAAGCTAAAATAGCTCTTAGTTACTTAATTCTGCCTTTCCAGACAGCTGCTCATCTCATGGCCTTATGACACCCAGAGACTCAAGTGAGAAGGTTTAAAACAAACCTTTAGCTATTTCTTTTAAAAATAAGTGTTTTAGCCATTTTCTATTTTATAAGAGAAACATGAATGTCACTTAGCCATTTTCTACTTCACACTAATTCCAGTGAAGACAGTGCAGTTTATTGAAGGAGGCCTCTGTTCCCTACTCCAGGGTCTCTGGGATTCTCCAGCCCCAAGTGGAAACTAGGGGAGAACAGCAGGGCCATGAGCTCTTGGCAATCTAAACCCCCAGTGTCATTCTGAAGACCTGAAAATGTGTGCAATTGTGTAACTTGAAATCAATATACTGCTTGGCTGGAAGACTGCACGATTGTTTTGGAAGCCAGTGTGTTATGTTCTGGATGTTTAATATGGTGGAGGCCATAAAAGGCGAGTTCCGGGCCATTTAGAGCTTATATTGCAAACAAGTTAGGAGGGAGGAGGCAGCTACAATGGAAAAGATGATAGTGAGCCCAGCAGGGTGTTACAGATCCATCTGATTGTGACACAAATACTCAACAGCAGCTTTAATGAGAGACTCCTCTGTGACCAGGAGGAGGCAGGGCTCAGAGCAAGATATTGGGAGGGTGGATCCTGATTTCTGATGTTTGGGGAGCCTCTGTGGGATTCTGGGCCCAGTCAGTATGTGGTGGTTCATGGCATCAGTACCTGCCAAGGCAATGTTGCCCTCCTGATGCTGTGAGAGGAGCATTTAACATGGACCACAGACCAGGTGTAATCAGGTACTTCCAGCCAGAAACCTGCCAGTAAACAGAAGCCCAGACAATGTCCCACCAAGGAAGCCCTCTAGTGAAGGACTGGGACCTCAGATGGAAAGGTCAGGGTGTCGAATGTGACTCTCATCTTTCTGCCTACTCAGTGTGGGCCTTCCTAAGCTCTCCAGGCCTTCCTTTCCTCACCTCCTCCATGTCTTGGATGGAATACTGTTCTACCAGCAGTATGCTGAGAACTAAATGAGGTCACTGGGAGAAACTGTCAGATAATAAATATTCAATGAATGTAAGCTGTTCCTGGTAGGGTTCTGTGCATGTGAATGAGCATGGAGCAGACATAACACAGTCCAATGCCAGGACAGGTCCTAATCCAGCTTCTTCCTGTGACATGGGCCATTGGGTGCCTTCTTGGTCATGGCTGATATCTGGAATCTTTCAAGGATACATCATTAATCTCAGAGCAAGGCAGAATTTGAGCTTTGGCCAAACTCTTTGAAATATACCAGGGTTTATCAGATTGAACTCACATTCTAGAACTATCCTTAGGCTGAGGAGATAGCTCAGCGGTTAAGGCACTTGCCTGCAAAGCCTAACAACTTGGGTTTGATCCCCCAGTACCCACAGAAAGTCAGATGCACAAAGTGGCACATGCATCTGGAGGTAGTTTTCAATAGCTGGAGGCTCTGACGTGCCTATTCTTTCTTTTCTCTTCTATCTCTCTGCAAATAAATAAATAAATAAATACATTTTAAAAAGATAAAATAGAAATATACTCAAAGCTCAAGAACATTGGAAGATTATACTTTCCTTTTGTGCCAGACACTGAGCTCCAGTACCTCAGTCATTACATACCAGGCATGGAGGTCCCGTATCTCGTGGTCATTGCATTCGGCACTGGGTTTGGTACCTCAAAGTCATTACAGACGAGGCACTTGGATCCAGGATCTCACAGTCATTCACACTAATTTCTTACACCTCTTGTGCACACACTTCAGTCCAGAAAGGGTAAAAACTTGTCCTCCACCACACAGCCATGCTGGGAGAGGACAGAAACCATGGATGAGTTCCCCAAATTCAGATGTTTAAATCTAGTATCCTTTCCACGACACGGCAGCTGTGTCTTTATTTATAGGTGCATAATAAGATTGCAAAAGAAATATTTAGCTTCCTTAAGAAAGCCAACAGTTTTTAAGAGTCTTTAAAATTACTTTAATCTAACCCGTCTGTCTGCAGAAACTTACTGCATTAATTACAAATCTGTTACCTGTTCACTGAGCTGTGACTATGCAAAGGCAGTACATCTGAGGCTGGGTTATGCCAAGTGTTTGCATATCTGTCTTTTTAAGGGGAGACTGCGGTGGGTGGGAGCCAGGGCATGGGAGTCAGAGAAATGGGGCTCCTTCATGCGCCCGTTCTATGACCATGGCAAGCTATTTTGCTTCACTGAGCCTCCAGATTCCATATCTTAATAGCAAGTTCAGGGTTAGCGGGAGCTACTAGGTGGAAGGCAGCGAGCGCAGCGCCTGGTGCCTCGCAGGCAGTTCACAATGGGACATTATTACTATTCTTAGGGAAATAACCAAGCTTCCTCAGACTCTACTCCAATCCAGATGTCTCAGTAAATACAGCAGTGTGATTAGCCAACCGATAGATGTCTGCACGCATCGCATCCCAGATGTACAAGTGCAATATTGGTAACCACAGGATTGCTCAGGAATGCAGATGGGAAGCCAAAGGAGATTGGGGGGAGGGGCACAAAAGGAGAGACTTGGAGGAAGAATACATTCAACACAGTATATATGTGGAAGAAAGTTCAACAAATGAAAGAACAGAGAATGGGAAACTACCTATGTATCCATCAAAAGAGGAATTAACGAAATTATGATTTATCTCTATTGGAATTTTTTTCCATAAATGACTACAAAGTAAATAGTTTTAGGCTATGTGTCCATCTGGTCTCTGTCACCATGGCTCACCTCTGCCATTAGGGCATGAAATCAGCCATGGATAACATGTCGGAGTGACCATGGCTGTGTCTCCAAACAAGCCTTGTGTGCAAAGCTGGAGAGTTGGATCTATCCTCAGGGTACTATGTGCAAGACTGAATCCTATGTAACCACTGACAAAAAGACCTGGCCCTGGCACACCCATAACTCACTCGTGGTCTGCCTGTCTCTTTCCGTCTTTCACAAATAAATAAATATTGTAAGAGCCATGGTGGGGGAGAATGTCCAGAGACATGGCCCCCATCAGTAACAACATACAAAAGGGGGTGGAACTGGGTTGACTCCTAGGCTATCCACAACCCCCTACCACATGGACTGATCCAGACTGCCCATGGATGAGGATACCCAAGTGATTGGGGACAGGGAAGAGGGAAATCGGGGAATTGGGGACATCAACACATTATTTGCTCATTCAGTGTATCTAAATATGGATAATAAAAATTTAATTTATAAAAAATTTTTAAAGAAAAGAAAGTATAAGAAGTAGCCTCAGGAGGTAGGTGCAGGTAACAGGGGTACATTGTGAGTTCCTGACAGAGGACAAAAATGGAGGCACACTTCCTGGGTGACAAAGACACACTCACCAATGCAGCCTCTGATCCGCTTCTCCTTCCCCTCTCAATAAAATCAAATCCCTTTGTACCCACAAGATGGAACCCCTCCTGTCATCTCAAGACACCCAATCCTTGAATTAACTTGCTTCTACCCACTCCCCACCCCTGAACGCTGGTCTGGGGGTGGAGGTAGGCACCTGGACCTTCAGCTCCGGCAATACAAACCTTCTTGATTACCGCCAGCCCATAACCCATCACATATGTTATTAGATGGCCCTTAAAATTCCCCTCAAGTGGAAGCTCCTCCCCACTGGCTGGTTGTCATAGTGCTGGAACGTTCTGTGCATGGTGCACAGAGAGAAAAGTCATCCATAGTCTCACTCAGCAGGAGACCCACCATGCAAGCCACACAACCATCCGCCAGGGAAGCTGTTTCCACTGGTACAGCAGTGGTGTGGTTGACATGGGGGGTCACCAACTGCTCTCTGATTGGCTTTGAGGCCTGATTAATGAGCAAGAACTCATGCCTGGCACTGGAAACCTATGGCCAGAAATGTCATAGACCCTGGGGGGGGGGAAGATTACTACTGTTGTTTGGATAAATGGACAGTACGGCCATCAAATTACCCTTTAAATATTTCTGTTTATGCCCATAGACTAGTACTGCCCTCATTTTTGGTCTGATAACCAAATAATGGCAACTATTCAGGAGACCCCAAACCCATCTAACTGATGCCTTTAAGGGACCATTGAGTGCTCAACGCTAAATGAGACATTTCTGTCACCTCCTCCAAAGTTCGGGGAACAAGGTGGGAGAGGGCAGAAGAATTTAAGACCCAAGGATAGAAGGGGTGTGTGGTAGTTTTGAGTCAATGTCCCCCAATAGCATTTATCATAATTGTGAATTGTCTCCAGGCTTCTGGCTGGAGGAAGTGTCACTTTGGCCTGGCCTACCAGGGTCATGACACCCTTTCTAAATTGGATGTAAAATTCTAGGGATACATATGCAAAACAGCAGCTGGAACCCCAGGTCTGGCAGTTTTGCATTTTGTGAATTACAGTGTTACAGTGTGCTTGCTTGCTTGAGGTGCTGGTGGTGGGTTTCTGTCTCTGCTTGATTCTGTGAAAGGGGGCCAGCCTTTTTCCTTAACTTCCCCTGGGTCTGTTACTTCAATAAATACTTTCCTCCCCAAAATTGTGCCTGGTTTGGAGACTCATCCCAGCGGCGTGTGGCTGACTACGACAGGGTGCTTTAGCCACTCTCTTGTGGATATGAAGTGGCATCCATGACCTCACAGCACCTGTCCTTACCCAAGACTTGCACAATATTGGGCCCACCAACATTTTGACATGGATGATAGAGGCCACCCCCCAAAAAAAAAGACACAGAAAAAGAACTCACTGGAAGAAGAGGGGTTTTGGGGGAAGGAGGGTGGAGACAGGAGGACAAAAGAAGTCATGGGGGGATTATAATCAAAATGTCTTATATGCCTGTATAAAAATTGTCAATAGCAAGTATTCAGAAAAAAAATTCCTTTTAAAGAATCTACATTTTTTCTTTTCAGCTAGTTTATATTAATTGTATGAGTTTCACGATGACATTTTCATGTATGTATCTAATGTGCTTTGGTAATGTTCACACTGCTCATTCCCTTTTGTCTCCCTTCCCCCTCCCACTGGTCTCCTTCCTCTTCCCAAGGAGTTCCTCTTTCACTTCATCTAGGTTTCTTTCTTAATCTGGAGAAGCTGGAATATTTTACTGAAGAACCCCTGCATTGTGTATGGGCAGGGAGGAATCGGTGTCTGGTTTCTGATGTTTAGAATCAAAATTATTCAAAGTGAAACATGTACCCAACTGAAAATGTCCAGGGTTGGTCAGGAATGTGATTGTTTAAACATGTCTTTCCACTTCTGCATTCCTCACAAATCTTGAGAAGGAAATGGGTGTTGGAAAGTGACAAACAGTATCATACCTGGAGTCAATTTAGCATTCCTGTCTTCTGAGGCATAGCACTCCTCTTGATCCTGTAAGCTGTAGGACTAAGGGTTTTTCTTTTCCTCATTTTAAATGTGATTTTTAGCCATCAAATGGGATACATTTTCATAAGGCCTGAGACACAGCAGCATAGAAAAGACGAGAAACATCTGCATGTTGTCTGGGAGGTTGAGACAGGGCTGTGGGTTTGAGGTCAGCTTGGGCATAGCAAGACCCTCAAAAAAAGAGAGGGAGAGGAAGGAAGGAAGGAAGAGAGAGAGAGAGAAAGGGAGGGAGGGAGAAAGGATGGGGGCAGGAGGAGAATGGAGGTGGGGAGGTGAGAAGAACAAGGCATGGCAGAGTGAGAGAGGAAGATGGAGAGATGGAGGTTGAAAGATACCAAGTAGCAGTTGTACATGAAAAACTCTTGAGATCTGGTGGACCACGTGAGGACCATGACTCAACCTTCCTTTTCATATGTACATTATGTGTGTGAGGTATGTATATGTCTTGTATATACCTGTGTATGCAGCTGAGTGTACCCCATGTGTACATGGGTAGAGCTCAGAGAAGGATGTCAGGCATCTCCTCTATCACTTCTCCACATTGTTTCCTTGAGACAGAGTCTCTCACCAAACCTGGAGCTGCTGTTTTCAGTCAGAATGGCTGTTAGCTCCAGTAATCCCCCCCGTCTCTGCCCTGCCACAGAACTGAGGTTATAGGCTGGCCATTCCCAGCTTTTTGCATGAGTTCTGGGGATAGACTCAGGCCCTCATGCTTGTACAGCAGGTACTCTTACCTGCTGAGCCATTTCCCCAGCTCCTATGTATGCTAGTGTATTCACACACCACAAACAACACTACACACATGTAAAAAATCACAGTACATAACTGATATGCAATACTTTCTAAAGGGAAAAGAGCATCTATTAAGAAAACTTTATGCATCAGATCAGACACTGTCTACGATGCAGGTTTGGTCTTAAATTTCAAGTGCTGAAACATACTCAGATTTTATGTAACTGACCTAGGTCCCACCACTAATTAAGTGGGCACTGGGCCTTGTAATCTATCTGGTAATTCTATACCTTTTTTTTTTTTTGTATCATACCATCTCTTCAACCATGTTGAACCAGTTTAAATTTTCAAACAACCACAAAGAAGGGTGTTGGATGTGGCCATAAAATCTATAGTATAAAAGATTATGGCAAATAAAGTTAGGTTTAGTTAATCATAAAACTGAGCTTCGGTTCTCTTAACACTTAACTGAACTTTTATGGGCACATTACTCCAGTGAAAGAGTGAAAACTTGTAAGCATATTCTTGGAATTTGGCCATGGAAACTAGGACAAGATTTCAATTTTTTTCCCCAAAATGCCAAGAAGTCCTTAATGCCTCCTATAAATCTCTCTCTCATTTTCCATCCTTTTCGCCCACAAATGGTGAAGTTCAGACTGACTTTCAGAGAGTCCTGACAGCTAGAGGAACTGGATGCATCCCAGAGGACACCAAGCAGGAGGACTGTCCATAATTTGTGACTGAGAAGTGTCATCCCCAGAAAGTACCAGGAGGTGCAAGAAGCAGGGCATATTGGTCATGAATCCATCGCTTTGTGTCTCACACACTTCCCCCACTGCATCCCCAGAACTTCAGCAGCAAGAATTCAGAATCACAGGCTGAAGAGATGGCTTAGTGGTTAAGGTGTTTGCCTGCAATGAAGAAGGAGCTGAGTTCGATTCCCCAGTGCCCATATGAAGCCAGATGCACAAGAGGGCACATGTGTCTGGAGTTTGTTTACAGTGGCTGGAGGTCCTGGCGCACCCTCTCTCTCTCTCTCTCTCTCTCTCTCTCTCTCTCTCTCTCTCTCTCTCTCTCTCTCTCTCTCTAACAAATAAATAATATATATAAAGAATTAATGAAAATTTAAAAAAAAAGAATTCAGACATGACAGCAGTGGTTTGAAGGTAAAATGCCCCCCCCCAGCCTAATGTGCTTGTGATTAAGCCAAAGGCTTGATCCCCAGCTGGTGGAGTCTTGCTGGAGGAGGTGTGTCAGGGGAGGTGGGCCTTGGAGTGCTAGTGACAGAAAGGTCATTCTACATAGCTGCTTCATTTATGCTGATGGGACAAGATGTGATGCCCAGCTGCCTGACATGCTCACCATGATAAACTTTGTCTCAAATCTGTAAGCTGAAATAAAGGCTTTTCTTCCACATACTACTTCTGGTTGGGCATTTTGTCCCAGCAATGAGAAGGTTTCCTACAATGGCTCTGATCTCTTTTCCATAGTACTATGTCTTAAGCCTTGCCAAAAACTGTAACAGTTGATGGATATCAGTCATATCTACAACATGGACCAATATCTATCAACTGTTACAGTTTTTGACAAGGCTTAAGACATGATTCTAGGCCACCCTGAGACTACAGAATGAATTCCCGGTCAGCCTGGGCTAGAGCAAGACCCTACCTGAAAGAACAAAAAACAAAACAAAACAAAAGCCCAAATAACTTAAAAATATCAAGAGGCATATATACCAGTCAGGTATGATGGTCCATGCCTTTAATCCCAGCACTTGGGAGAATGAGGTTGGAAAATTACTATGAGTTTTAGGCCAGCCTTGGCTACATAGTAAGTTCCAGGTCAGCATGGGCTAGGCCCTCCCTCAAAAAAACAAAAGAGGCATAAGCCTTCTTTCATAAGACAGGAATTGTAAATTTATTCTAGGTCAAAAATTCTTAACTTTGGCAATATTGACAATTAGGATAGATAGTTCTTTTTAAGAATTACAGAGTGGAGGTGGAGTGGTCTATATCCTACCCACCATCCAGGCTTCTGCTGAAACATGACTTCCCAGGGGTCTTCCCAGCTTTCCAGATGGACACCCTCATTTACCCCTGAACTTCCTGCACTGAGCATTGCAGTGCAGTAGGACGCCAACTTAGATGACATGGCAGAGAACTCAGAAGTGTCTGATCTCCCTACGGCATCCTCATCAAACGGTAATCAAGCTCCCCCTTTCATAATCAGAGCAGGTGCAATGCTTAATTTTATCTGTTAACTTGATTGTACTAAAAACCACCTAGGAGATCCATAAAGCACATCCCTGGGGGTAGGAAGGGTGTCTATGATAGGTTTCCAGAGATGATTAGATGATGAAGGTTCAGGCATTATGAATGGATTAATCCCTTGATGGATTCACGGGATGGTGGAATTAATGGGAGGCGATGAAGACAGGAGGTGGGACCTAGATGAAGGAAGTTGGTTCTTGGAATGTGCATCTTGCCTTGGTCCATTCCTGGTTTTTTTTTTTTCCCCTCTGTCTCCTGGCTGCCATGATGTGAACTTCTCTGCTCTGCCACATACCGACACCTCTGAAACCATGACCCAAGTCAGTCTTTCCTCCTGTCACATTGTGATGGCTTTATCCAGGTGTCCCCCACAAATGAATGTGTTCTGAATTCTCGATCCCCAGCTGATGGCAGTTTGGGTATTAGACCCTTGTTGGAGGTGTGTTCTTGGGGACACGCTTACGGGGGTCATAGCCAGCTTCCCCTTGCCAGTGTTTGGCACACTCTCCAGCTGCTGTTGTCCACCTGGTGTTAGCAAGGAGGTGATGTCCAGCATCTGCTCACACCCTTGTTTTCCCTGTCATCATGGAGCTTCCCCTGGAGTCTATAAACCAAAATAAACCCATGCCTCCACAAGCAGCTTTGTGGTTGGGTTCTTTCTGCTGCAACGAGAAAGCTGACTGTAACACCCATGAAACTTTTTTCCCTGGACAGATATGAACACATCTGCCCCACTCAGGGACTGCAACACATTTCTAGTCCTTCAAGTATTTTCATGACATCCCCATACTGCCATGATGGACTCCACTTATCAAGCAAGCATGCTGCCTCTTACCACTCATAGGAAGATGGCCACTCTGGGGCTCCCCCTCCCCCACCCCAACCCCACAGACACTCTACTTCACAATAAATCAGCCTTAGTGACATGTCTTACTACCCAGAGTATGGTCATATAACCACCGCCACCACAAGAAGGCACACCAGCACACACCACAAGGGGAGGGATTTCCTGTGGATGCTCCACCCCCAGCCTCGGTTGCATGCCTTGCTCCCCATTGCCAGGACCAAGCAATTGCTCCTCCCAAACTCATCTTTGGTTCTTCTGTGCCCTGCATTTGGGCACCAAGTGTCAGATGAAACTTTTTTCCTGGGGAGATATGGAACACACATCTATGGACCCCAGGTAGGGCTCAGACCAAAGTACAACTGCACCAAAACCAGTTTTGGTGAACCAATACGTTTATTGGGGTTACTTACAGAGCATGGTGAGGAGTGTTTTTTTTTACAGGAACAAGGGTGACTCAAGGAAGCTTCATCAGCAAAAAGCCCACCCCAGCCTAGTTGATGACTCAATAGTTCACTGCAAAGACCTGCAGGCAGCTCATCTGGTGGGAAAGGCTTAGTGCTTAACCTGTTTATAGCCTTAACGAGGGTCCTTGCAACCTTTTCCTCAGACTTACTGACTTCCTGAGTCCCTGAGCCTTCCTCTTTGCCCCCAAGAGGGAATGTTTCAATTCAGAGAAAATTACTTTACAACACCGGCCAGAGTCTACCCCTCAATAGTTGTTTCTGCTCCTATAACCTTGGGGTGTGATCCTGTGACCTTTAAAATTTCAACTCTCCCAGACTTGCTGACCTGACTCCCTCCTTCCTTCAAGATGGAATTTTGATTATTTATTTATTTACTTGATTAGTTATTTGCAAGGAGAGAGAAAGAGAGAGAGAGAGAGCAAGAATGAATTGGTGCACCAGGGCCTCTAGCCACTGCAAACAAACTCCAAACACATGTGCCACTTTGTGCATCTGGCTTCACCTGGGTACTTGGGAATTGAACCCAGGTCATTAGGCTCTGTAGGTAATTGCCTTAACTGCTGAGCCATCTCTCCAGCCTGAATACTTTAAATTCTAACAAATTTGCTATATAACACAGCCCTTAAGTCATTCTATTCTCTCAGATATTTTTGTTAAAGAGACAAGGAAGCTAATACAGTAAGAAGCCCACCACCTCTCATCTTGGTGCTGTAAATGTCATAAGAATATGTATGCCAATCATAAACCCTCATGTTGCTTCTTGAAATCTTTTCTTGGTCCTGGTTCTACCTCTGTGAGCCACCACTTTCAGACTCACAGGTATATGGAGGTAACTTACACCCCAGACTGGTATCTTCCAACCACTCAGTCTCTTCTTGACTTATCAGCTGTGTCTGCTTCTGAATGAAAGATGAAAGAGGAGAAAGGGAGGAATAATAAATCACCCAGGCCCAGTCTAGGAAATGGTCCTGTCCAGTCTGGGTCCCCTGAAACAGCATGAAGATATTCAAGGTACAACACCTGGAAGCTTGCTTTTTATAAATTGCTCCTGGGACACCACTTGATGGGATGGCAGATTCCAAAGATACCTGGGGAGTCTGAAGGGTTGCTCTAAGCCTTGAATGGCTGTGTCTCTGCTCGACACAGGGAGGCTGGAAAGAAGGCCATGCCTGCAGAGGGAAGGAGAGAGGAAAGAGCATGGGTAAACACATTTCTTGTTCCCAGGGTGGTGCTACTTAGAAGTCTCTGTGCCAGGTTCTTGGCTCTCCCCTGAGACACCTGCAGACCTTCCAATGTCTACACCCTGGATATACCCTTCACTGCTCAGATAGGAGCAGTTAAATTTACATCTGGCCAGGAACACACCCTTATTGTTTTAGATGTGATTATAGAAGCAAAGCTTGTCTTTATAAAGGGCTCTCTCTCTCACTCTCTCTCTCTCTCCTTTTTCTCTCCATTCTCATTCACTCTAAATGACTCTCCACACTTGCTGTGGGATGTTTGTAGAACACAACTCTGATTTTATTCCTCTGCTCAAAGCCTTTGGATGATTACCTACTTACTACCTTCAGAACAAGAACCAAAGACCTTGGTCAAATTCCTTTGTACTGGCCCTGTTGTCTTGATGAGTCATGGCTGACCTCTCTCTCTCTCTATGCATCCCATAATAAACATATCTTGAAATCTCTCCAAAGGCTCATGCTACTGCCTGTGCCAGATCCCCTGCCTGGCAGAAGCCCCACTGCCCCTCATCACCTGGGAGAATCTCACTGGTCCTGCAAGAATCGGCTTGTTCTCCTCTGGTAAGCATTCTGTGGCCTGCCTGCCCAACTCACTATACCCTGGGATGGATTAGCCGTCCCCTCTTTATATTCCCAGGGCTCATATGCTTAGCCTTGATATAAACAATACCCATCATTTTTATTTCTGTCTATTATTCTTATTTCCATAACTCATTTCTAAGCCAGTGGTCTTGCATATAGGCCTCCTTCTCAGTACAGAGCCTGGCATGGTATACTGTAGGTGCTCAATATATGGGTTTTTTTTTTGCTTTTTTGAATGAATAGCCTGTGGTGATGGAAAGAATGCATAACATCACTGTGTGGGTCAACCTTCTATTACTGCACCAAAATACCAGAGATGATCAATTTATAAAAGAGGAAAGATATTGTAGTAGTTAGAATCGGATGTCCTATAGATGTTTTGAATGATTGGTCCCCAGGTGGTGGCAATCTGGAAGGTGAAGCCTTGCTGGAGGAGATGGGTTACTGGGGACAGGTTTGGGGGTGTTATAACCCAGCTTCCCCCTTGCCAGAGCTCAGCTCAGTCTCTTGCTATGTTCTGCCAGCTGCTGTGGCAAGAAGTGATGCCCAGCCTCTGCTCTTCCATCTTTTCCCTTCAATGCTGAAACTTCCCCTGAAGACTGTAAGATGAAATCAACCCTTTCATCACATCAGCTGCTTGTGGTCAGGTGTTTTGTCCTAGAAAACATATATATTTGGGCTCATGGTTTGGAAGTTTTGGTCTATGACTGATTAGCCCCACTGCTCTGGGTCCGTGGCAGGAGCTTATCATAGTAGGAGCTAGCCCATGGTCAGGGTTGGGGGAGGAGGAGAAGAAGGTCCCACAGTCTCCTATGAGGGCATGCTTCCAATATAATAAAGCTCTCACAAGGCACCATCTCCTGATAGCTGCACCATCATGTAATAGCACCAGAGGCTAGGGATCAAGTCTTGTAGCACACAGACCTTTGATGGGCCTTCCAGGTCCAAACTTGAAGACATTCATGGTCACACCTACAGAATTCTGTCCCCTGCACCCACAGGCTCATCTCACAATACAAAGTGTATTTAGACTATATCCAAGAGTCCTCAAAGTATTAACCCTCCCAGCAAAGCTCAGAAGAAAAGTCCAGAGCCTCCTCTGAAACTCAGCTGTGGGCCCCTTTAAAAGCCACAAAGAGTTTACAAGGGCTCAGCACAATGCTTGGCAATGGCAGATGCAGAGCTGCTCCTTTGATCCTGTCTCTGCCTGGCATCTCAGGCTTTCCTTAGAAATCTTGGTGGATCGCCACCCCCCCCCCACCAACTCTGTAACTCTTGCATTCTGCACACCAGAAAAGCTAACATCATATGGATGACGGTCTGAACTGCTGTGAGCTGTGGGCTCACTTGAGGCTGCATTGGACTCTAAGTACCTTGTTGGTATAGGATGGTGGCATGGGTGCTCTGAGGTGATCTTCTCAAAGACTACCCTTGAAAGTCTTTGGAAATAAAAGTGACAGTCTTGTCATGGATAACGTCTTGGTGACCTTCATGGCATTTTCTCACTGTCCCAGTGCAAAGGGCTTGG
>PVHP010024840.1:0-26071 GCA_004024765.1 Zapus hudsonius
AGGGGGGAAAGGGGGAAAGAGAGTGTTCCAGATAAGTCCGCACTACTAGAGAGCCTGCCTCAAACAAACAAAACCAAAGCACAACAGAGGAAGTAATCATTGGTCTCATAAACTCAATGCAGCTGTGGTTATATGCACACCACTCTGTCATGGATAAGCATGAGGCCCGACCTGCCCATCCATGAGGATTAATGGCAGCTAACAGTTTCTGAAGGATGGGAATTCATTCTCTTCAGTGAATTATAATTATATTGAGAAGAAGAAGGGATTGGTTCAGCAGAAGTAAGAGGGAGACAAAAGAGGTTAATGAGGGGATCTATGTACTCAGAATATGATTTACATGAAAATTAAATACCTAAGAAATAACCAAACAAAGGAAATGAAAAAAGTTCAAGTATAACCCGTTCTTTCCTCTCCCAGGTCTCTCTAGAAATAAAACATACTCGAGAAAGTTAAGCCACTATGGAAATTAATCAAAAAACTGAAAATATGTTCAAGATATAGCTCACTTTGTAGAGTACTTGACTAGCATGCAGGAAAACCTGGATTCAATCCTCACAGCAGCACTACAGAAACCAGATGTGGTGGCAGAGGCCTTTAACCAGCACTCAGGAGGTAGAAACAAGAATAGCAGAAGTTCAGGGTTACCATTGGCTATATAATGAGTCTGAAGACAGCTTGTCTCAAAACAACCCCCACAAACAAAACCAAAGAGCAGCAAAAACAACAAAAACCAGGACCTGGAAAGAGCGTTCAGCAATTGAAGGTGTTTAATTGTAAAGGCTGCTGACCAGGGCTCAATCGCCAAGCCAACCACATAAGCTGGATACAGAAAGTGGCATAATGTCTGGCATTCACTTATATCACTCAGAGGCCCTGGTATGCCTATACATATGCATACATACTTGTGCAAATAAATGTGTTTTCTTTTTAATTAAAAAACCCCACAAGGGCTGGGGAGGTGGCTCAGCAATTAAAGGTGCTTGCTTGAAAGCCTGCAAATCTAAGGTCAATTCCCTAGTATTCACATTAAGCCAGACACAGAAAGTGGTACATGTATCTGGTGTTCATTTGCAGTGCTAAGAGACACTGGTACATTCATATATTCTCCCTCTCCCTCTCCCTCTCTCTCTAATATATATCACATCATTATTGTACCCACTGCAGCTTGCGAAGGTCAGTCCACAGGCCATATCTAGTCAGAAACCTGGTTCACTGGAAAACAGAATACTGATTCATGTATACACTGTTTATGTGCAATTGTGCACTGCAGTGGCAGAATGCAATGGTTAAAATAGTGAATGTATAGATCAGAAACCCTAAAATAGGTACTATCTGGCTTTAACAAAAAACAAAACAAATACTGCCCTTGCTATAAAACTTGCAACTATTTTTCAAAGGATCGATAGATAGCATTTGCAAAATAAAATTTGTGCAAAACACACACACACACACACACACACACACACGGGTGCACACACACATTCATACAACCAGAATACTTGGTGTAATAGTTAAATTTTATTGTAAACTTAACCTTTTTAGTAATCTTGGATGGGTTTCTGAGGATGTTCACAGGAAGGTAGCCTCTCAGTAGGAGGTAGGATTGTGAGGAAGCTCAGGGGAGTTAGAAACAAATATCCTTTCATGGGAGGACAGTACAGAAAAGAAATTCCAGAGACTCAGGGAGTCACCAAGTCTGGGAAAGAGTTGTAAGACCACGCCCAAAGGGGGAGAAAAATCTCTTTCCCCTGGCTGTTTGCTATTCTGTGTGTGTTGTTGGTGATGGCCTGTCTCTGTCTCTCTCACTGCTTGAACCAGTGAAAGGGGGCCAGCCTCTTTCCCCATTATAGAACTTCCTTTGGATCTGTAACTTCAATAAAAACCTTCTCCCCTAACTGCCTGATTTGGAGATTCATCCCAGCATGTGGCTAACCGTGACATTTGGGAATTGTTGGCCCTCACTTTAAATACATACTATATATCAAGAGCACAAAATGCAATCATGGTACATCAGTTACAGAGAGAATGTAGGTTGATCAGGTAATAAATGGGTTTGTTGTTTAAGAACAAAACTTAGACTACATAGTGATTTCTTGGTCAGCTTGGGCTAGAGAGAGACCCTACCTTGGAAAAAAAAAATGGTGGTCATTTTTAACAATATAAATTTAACTTTGGAAGACATTAAGTGAAATAAGCCAGACAGAATGTAATTTAAAAAGTTAATCTCATAAAAGCTGAGAGTAGAATGCTGGTTACCAGAGGCTATGGGGAGTAGAAGGGAGGGAAAGATGAAGATGTTTACCATTTGGCACTAAGTCATAGTTACATGAGAGTGAAGAGGTTCTGGTGTTGGTAAGACCCTATTGCTGAAGACCACACATACTTGGTCAAGCTGCAAGTCACTGAGAAATCAAGCTGGAGCTAAGCAGGAAACCTCCTCCCTGTTAACCAGCTGACAGAAAGCTGGAGAAAGCTAGGACTGCATGTAGCCCTATGGGAGAAAGAAGTCATCAATGATGGTGAACAACAGTGGACCTTGCAAGCTTTAAGACTGGCCAGCCAGGCCAAATGTGCCATCTGGGGCAATAGCAGCATGTGTTATAGGGGAAACAAGCTTTCTCTAATTGGACTGGAGGCCCAATTCATGGAAGGGTATACATGCCTAGTACTGAAGACCTAGTCAAAAGCCTAGGTCATAAGCCCTATGGAAGTTATGCCTGCTGTTGTTTGGCTTAATGTATATACTTATGTCCACCAACCTGCCTTATAAGCACTTTTTAAAAATTTGCATACCCACATATTAATGTTATTCTCACTTTTGGCTATAGAAGCTTCTCTTTTCAGGTGGTGGTGACCACTGGGATGACTCAAAAGACACCATAGTGTCTGAGAAGTGCTGAGAAGTGACAGTGGGACATCTCTATCATACTTCCTAAGGCTAGGGTCTGTTCTGGAAGAGATGGCTTGAAAGACTGTAAGAGCCAAAGGAAGGGTACTATTGCTTACAATGCAATCTTCCAGACACAGAATAGCCTTATATTCAGGACCTCACAGTGCCTGACACTACCTACACAGGACCCTCATAATGGGAGGAAAAGATGATATCAAAACAAAAATGATTGAGAGGGGGAGGGGATATGATGGATGGTGGATTTGAGAGGAAGAAAAATAGGGGTGAGGAATTATCATGGTTTGTCTATAGTTAATGGAAGCTGTCAATAAAAAGTTTAAAAAGAAAGTTCTGGTATGCTACTGGAACGTGGGGTGATTACAGATAATAATGTAGTATATGTATTTTAAAAACCTAGAAAAGACGCTTTGGAATGTTTTCACAGTAAAGAAACAGTAGGGCTGGGGAGATGGCAAGGCAGCTAAACGTACTTGCTTACAAAGTATGATGTCCCAGGTTCAATTCCCCAGAACTCACAAAAAGTAAATACATAAAGTGGTGCGAGTATCTGGAATTCTTATGCAGTGGCAGGAGGCCCTGATATGCTCGTCCGTCAGTCAGTCTCAATAAGTCTGTCTCTGTCTGTGTCTCTCTTCTGGTTTACCTCTCTCAAGTAAATAAATAAAAATATATTATACAAAGAAGTAGTAAATTCTTGAGGCAAATTTATCCTTATTTCAACATCAAAATGCATGTATGGGGCTAGAGAGATGGCTCAGCAGTTAAGGCACTTGCCTCCAGTGCCTAAGGTCCCGGGTTCAATTCCCCAGTACCCACATATGTCAGACCCACAAGGTAGTGGCCCCAGTGTGTTCTCTCTCTCTCTCTCTCTCTCTCTCTCTCTCTCTCTCTCTCTCTCTCTCTGCTTGAAAATGAATATTAAAAAATTTTTTAATGCATGTATGTACTGAAGAAACATTGTGTTGAACCAAACTACTCACATGATAATTTTTATTTTACCTTTCATTGAAAAATGACTTCAAATAATTATAAATAGGCTAGCATATAGCATATATCCATAAATACAACAAATCCATAGCATAGCAAATACATAAATACAAATAGTGATTTTTCCAGGCACCAGATATATAAATAGAAACTCAAGAATTTCTACACTGGCTCTCTGACCTATGAAGTAAGAGTCACCATTCTAGGAAAGGCTAAAGAATGGTCCCACAATTTGCCCTCCTACCAACAGAATAGACTAAAAACAATAATGCATTCCCAAGAGACTAATGCCACCTCAAAGAAGTAGAATGATTATTAAGTATCACAAAATTAATCAGGTTATCAACTACATGTAGCTGCTATCCCAATCAGATGTGCTGTCTTTAATGATGTGAATTAACACAACCTCTGAAAACCTTCATACAAATAACAGTTCACAAACTCTTTTATTTCTGTGCCAAAATTAAGAGTCATCAGAAGTCTTTGTCTAGTATGACCAATTATATATATTTTATATTCATAGGACATGGTTCTCCTGCTTTCTGCTACAGTATATTAAACCTAGATTGAGTATTTGTTTTTGTCCCGTGTATATGTGTGGTGTGTGTACATGCATATACCCATGCTTATTTACATGTGGGAATACATGTATGCATTGTGCACATGTGAGTGGAGACCAGCAGTCAACCCTGTAATCACAGCGGTAATCACTCTTCACCCTATTCTTTGTTACCAAATTTCATACTGAACAAGAGCTCCCCAATTTGGCTACTCACTACAGTATGTGCACTTAAAAGGAAAAAAAAAAGTTGGGCATGGTGGGGCATGCCTTTAACCCTAGCAGAAACAGGAGGATCACTGTGAGTTTGAGACCATCCTGGGACTATATAGTGAATTCTAAGTCAGCTAGAGTAGAAAATTAAATTAAATTAAATTAAATTAAAGGAGCCAGGTGTGATGACACACACCTTTAATCCCAACATTCGGGAGGATTTCGGTGAATCCAAGGCTAACCTAGGACTCCAGGTTGACCTGGAACTAACTCTGTAGCTCCAGGCTAGCCTTGAACTCACAGCAATCCTCCTACGTCAGTCTCCTGAGTGCTGAATTACAGATGTGTGCCACCACACCAGGCCTCAATAATATTTTTTAAAATATTTATTCAAGAATAGAGAGGGGAGCTGGAGAGATGGCTCAGTGGTTAAGGAACTTGCCTGCAGAGCCTAATGACCCAAGTTCCATTCACTAGTACCCATGTAAAGCCAGGTGCACAGTGGCACATACATCTGAAGTCCATTTGCACTGGCTAGAGGCCCTGGCATGGCTATTCTCTGTCTTCCATCTCTCTCGGTTTGCAAATAAATAAAATTATTTTTTAAAAAGAGAGATGGGGAAGGGAGGGAGGGAGGGAAGGAGGGGGAGAGGGGGGAGAGAGAGGGAGAGAGAGAGAGGGAGGGGCCTCCTGCCAATGTAAATGAACTCCAAATGCATATACCACTTTGTGCAACTGGCTTTACATGGGTACTAAAAAGTCAAACCCAGACCACAGGCTTTGCAAGCAAGCACCTTTAAGTATTAAGCCATCTCTCCAGCTTCATATTTTTAAAAAATAAAGAAAACCCATGGTCTATGTCCATAAAACTCAATATTTAAGTTGCTAAGATACACAAAGCTTAAACTAATGTTAGGTTAACATATCTCACATTTTTCAAAAAAAAAAAAGATCAGAAAGTGAAAAGACTAAGTTCAGATGTTAATTACCATCAAAAGAGCAATGAATATAATAGATGTTTCTCTTTTCATGAAACTTCAATCTATCAGAAATTATTACCACTTGATTAATGCAGCTGAATGTAACTCAAATCCATACCAAAATTTCATTTTGAAAAATCACTACAGATGTTTCCAAAGACTGGTATTTATATTACAACCTTTGGAGACACTCCAGTCCATTTGAAGTTTTGCAGAAATATTTGGAAATACAATCAAGACAAGACAGCTTTTCCCATGGTATTTCACTACTCCAACCCTCTTTCACTGGTTCATGCTGATTCTTATGGTTTAGAGACACAGCTGCTCCCTTTCAATGTGTTGTTGTAGAAACATACTGAGTAGTGTAACATTAGATACAATTTACGAAAACGCTATATTGTATAACATAATATTCTTTACATGAGAAAACATCCTAGATAATAAATATCATTTTAAAAAGTTACAATATTACATATTACATATTTTTAAATGACATCATGTTAAGTTAAATTATATACCTACATTAATTTAAGTTATATACTCCTATCTGGAAATCACATTAAATGGTGACATTTTGATGGATTTTAAGAAGCACTAGACCCAAAAGTAATTCATTTTTTGCAATATGAAAATTCTCAACGATAGTAATAAAAGTGCTCAATTACATTTTACTATAATAGGCAACTGTAAGAAAAAATTAATATTGTGTGACTTTTAGAGGGACATTCTACTCAGCTTCACGTGGCTTTCAGTGTTACTAAGCATGATTTAAAAGGCAAAGAGTAAAGACTTTTCAAAATTCAATAGTCAACATAAAAGAGCCAACACTTGCCAAGCGAATACAATAAATATTGTTAAGACATAGTGACGATTCAGTAATAAATTTAACAAATATTATTTTATCTTTAAAATTTTATTTTTCAAGGCCAGGTGGAATGGCTCACACCTATAACCAATGTCAGTACTCGGAAGACTGGGAAACAAAGATCTCTGTGAGACTGAGGCCACCGTGGGCTATACAGTGAGTTTCAAGCCAGAATGGGCTACAGAACAAGGCTTTGTCTCAAAGAGAAAAAGAAAAGTTTACTTTCCAAACAACCATATATTTATATCTTTCTTTAATAAACCAAGAGAGTGGCCCTATCAAAATTAATCCCTTAGCACACACCATTGTAAAAATGAGGAGCATCTGCCGTAAGACACTTCTAGAATATGACTCTCTACCCCACTTACTTGGCCTAAGATTTATGATTGTCAACTTCATAGGACACAGAATTACCTTGGAGACAAATAACCAGGCATGTCTGTGAGGAACACCTGCCCTAACAGTGAGCAGCACTGTCCCAGGGCCTAGGGTCTGGACAGAACAAAAAGTAGAGAGCGAGTTGAGTACCAGCATCCATCTTCACCCGCTTCCTGACCACAGACTAAATGTAACCAGCTTCTTCATGTTGCCATGCCATACAACCATGGTAGACTTTATCTTCTTGAGCTGTGACTCAAACCCTTCTTCCCTTAAATTGCTTCATGTTGGGTATTTTATCACAGCAACAAAGGAAATAACTAATACAGTGATGCATTTCCAGTGAACTGGTATTGTAGTCAATCTTTCTTGCTGCTGCGACAAAGAACCTGACCAAAAGGAAGCTTGCAGGAAGGAATGGGTTTATTTTGGCTTACAAACCTAAGGGGAAACTCCAGATGGCAGAAAAAATGATGGCATGAGCAGAGGGGAGGACATCACCTCTGTTACACCACTGCAAACAGCGGAGGAAAAGTGTGCCAAAAACCAGCAAGGGGAAGCCATAACACCCATAACAACACACCTCCAACAGGTTCCAATTCCAAAACTGCCATCATCTAGGAACCAGGAATTCAGAACACATTCAATTTATGGGGGACACCTGAAATCAAACCACTACAATCCACCCCTGGCCCCCATAAAATGATAACATGATGTAAAATGCAATGTATTCAGCTCAACTTTAAAAATCTTCTCAGTTTTTATCCATCCCAATGATATTCAAGCATCCCTATAATCCAAGGTCTTTCAACTGAGCCATAATACAAAAAACAAACAAACAAAAAACACCATGATGGCACAAAATAAATTCACACTGTAAAAATGGCATTCGGCATAACAAAGACAGATTGAACCAATACAAGATTTAAAACAAACAGGGTAACATCAAAGACTATAACTCCAAATCCAACAACTCTAACCAGTGTCTGGAGTTCCAATTCCACCCCCTGAGAGTTCAAGACTAGCTCCAGGTCAGCCTGGACTACAATAAGAATCCATGCCCCAAAAAACAAACAAACAAAAATACACCATATATTTTTGTCATTAAATTCAGTGGCAAACCAAGCCACACTCAAGAATGTGAAATACTAAAATACTTATTTTTTCAAAAATAACATTAATCCCCTTTTTTAGTAAGGATCAATTAAACTGAAAAATATCCATCCTTTGAAAATTCATATTCTCTTAAAAGATAATTTATTTAACATTTAATCTTAGGAAGTCTGGACTCTTGTAACTAATATATATCCTTTCCTTTATTATCCACTGTCATGGTTTGATCCAGGTGTCCCCACAAACAAATGAATGTGTTCTGATAGATCGATCCTCAGCTGATGGCAGTTTGGGTTTTACAACCTCGATGAAGCTGTGTAGTTGGGGGCGGGCTTATGGGGTTATAAGCCAGCTTCCCCTTGCCAGTATTTGGCACACCATCCTGCTGCTATTTCCAGTGCTGTGGCAGAGGTGATGTCCACCCCTCTGCTCATGCCATCATTTCCCCTGCCAGGATGGAGTCTCCCCTCGAGTCCGTAAGCCAAATATACCCATTCCTCCACAAGCCGCTTTTGTTTGGGTTCTTTCTGCGCAGCAACTAGAAAGCTGACTAAAACATCCACAAAAACGTTACCTTTCACAAGTAAAATGAATTGCATGGTATACACTGGCAAACTTTAATCTCATTACTATGGTTTTTTTTTCCGACTAGGGTCTCGCTGACCTGGAATTCACTATATAGTCTCAGGTTGGACTAGAACATACACTAATCCTCCGACCTCTGCCTCCTGAGTGCTGGGACTAAAGGCCATACACCTGGCATCATTACTATTTTTGTTATATGTACTTCCGTTTTCCTTGATTATTTCTTATTTTGTTATATATTTACTTAGGTAGGGTACCTCAAAAATTTGTGGAAAAAAGTAAAATAAGATTTGGCAATACAGTAAATATATTCATGCTAAAGCAGCAACTAATAGTAAAGAGATAAAACAATAAATGAAAAATATAACAATGAATACTATGAAAAATCCAAGTCAATAATTAAATTTATCAAAGCTTTTCCCTAACAAATTATGGATGTTTATTATGCTATATCCTTTAAAGTAAAAAATAAAATACTTATTTAAATATTTAACAGCATCCAGTTTTTACACGAGTAATATTTTAAAATTCAAAAGGAATTCTAAGATTAAATTTAAATTTATAGTATGTTACAAGTTTCATTAATTGCCACAGGTGCAAGGAATGAATAATCTGTAAAAATGAAATATATATGTATCTATAAATGCACACATAAAATATAAATATATATATTTTATGTAACATAGATTATAAAACTTTTTTAAAAGGTATTGAGGAGTAAGGTACTCAGTGGTTAGGTATGCTTCCTGCACAAGCATGAGGGGCCCAGTTCAAACGTCTAGATCCCATGTAAAGCTGCCATCCTGCAGGGGAACAGAGATCTGAGAACCAACCGAGACAGAAACAGTAAAAGTGAGAAACTCCAGCTCAAACACAAGAACAGGTGAAAGAGACATGGAGTAGGACACTCCAGCTACCACAGGCAAGTGACCCTCTGTTGCAGGCATGTATGGGGTGCTACAAGGGCACATGCATGTGCATACACTACACATGACACCAAGCCAAAAAACATACTGAAAAGTAAATTTAAAGTGCACTATAAACAGTAACACCTTACAGCAAGTATGATTTTTGTGTATTAAAAACAAGTTGGGGGGACTTATACAATAAGCTAAACCAATAATGAATCGTTACCATAAAATCCTTACTTTCATACAGTAAGCTCTTGAGGAAGCTTCAGGCACCACCTGGTAAGAGGAGTCATGAATGAAATGGGAGAAAGCCTAACCCCAAGACTAATTGCTCCTGCCTGCATCTCCCTTTCTCAGTTATTGGTTCCTTCCCACACTGAGCTGTTCACCAAAGAGAGAGGTCCCCAAAACAAGACAGGCTTTTGTCAAAGCTCTTGAATACTCATCCCAGGCCAAATGTAAGACGCTATTGCTGAAGAAACCACAGATTGTCATCACACAACAAGGAGAGGCCATGGGAGATCCAGAATGGTAACCAGCTCCCAGATGGTAGCATGTGTAGTGCTGGAAGGTGTTTCATGAGCTGCCAGGGGAAATTGGTCAGTGATATTTGGAGAAAGCAGAGACCACTGATATACAATATAGACTGATGTCATGAGAATGCTGAACACACTGCTATATGGAAGAGACCAGCAAGTCAAGAAGTGCTCATTTGTGCAATAGTAATGCTAAATCTAGAAGAGTAATCAATAGCTTACTGACTGGCAAAGAGATCCCCTTAGTGACAAGGAGCCCTTAACTGGAACTGAGATCCATGCCAAAATCATATGGGGACCAAGTACCTGGGCACCAAAGGGAAACTCCCACTAGCAGAGAGCTACAGAGAGGATATACCCATTAGAATCTTGACAAATTAGCAATGTGTGTCTCATTTAACCTATAATGATCTCACTCTTCGATGGAGATTCTGTTATTAATTTTTAGAAAGCAGCAAGAGGCAAGGACAACTCAATTCCACCAAGAAGACATGGGATGATGGCTGACATCTAGGCAGGAGATGAACCACCCCTGGCCTATCAAAGGATCCAAAGAAAACCTATGAGAAAGTGGTGAGATAAACAAAAGACCTACCATAGCAAGTCAGATAAGCCATGAAAGGACAATGGATACAGTCACCAAGGATACCCAACACAACCCAAAGCAGAAGTCCAGAGACACTTAAGATCTTAACAATAAAGCAGACTTAAAACTCACCATGACTCAGGGAACTAAGCAGAAGAGGGGGCAGAAAGATTGTAAGAGTCATGGTGGAGAAGAATATCCAGAAACATTGCCCCCCTCAGCAGCACACAATGGGGGATGGGAGAAACTGGCTCCCTCCTGTGCTATTTATAAACCCCCTACCCCATGGACTGATCCAGTATGCCCACCAAGGAGGGTCCCCAGTGGATTGGGAACAGGGAGGAGGTAAATGGGGTAATGTAACAAGATTTGTTCAAACAATGTATCTAATTATCAATAATAAAGATATTTAATTTAAAAAACTAAACAAAAAAATGGGTCAGGCTGGGTGTGGTGGTGCACACCTTTAATCCTAGCACTCGGGAGGCAGAGGTAAAAGGATCACCATGAGTTCAAAGCCACCCTGAGACTACACAGTGAATTCCAGGTCAGCCTGGGCTAGAGTGAGACCCTACCTCGAAAAAACAAAAAAAAGGGGGGGGGGCAGCAGGTTAAGATGAAATCCCAGCACGTGGGAGTCAATGTGATCCTGTTAGGGCCAGCTTGAGCTACAACACAAGACAATCGCATTGCCCTGTGCTGAGCTGGGTGCATACTTACCCTTCTCCTCCCATTCTTGTTATTTTTAGGCGAAAATCCACAGAATTCAGACTGGGAGGCTTCCATTTCAAAATATCATCACATCGACCAGGTTTGTATTTCTAAAGTAAAAATAAAGTAATAATTAGCAAGAAGCTAAAAATGGCTTGCTTTATTAAACATAGTACCTTTTTTAAAAAAAAAAAATTGCACATGCATGGAGCAGGACACCACACACCAGAGCCTCTTTGTTGTTGCAAATAACCTCCATACATTTGTACCACTTCTTGTGCTGGCTTGTGTGGGTAGCTTCAGGGATAGAACCACTGCTGGCAGATCTTCCCACCCCAAACATAATTCTTTTAGTTAGCAAAATTATGAATTCTTTTCCAAACTCAATTCTGTTATCTTCTAAGAACAGGTGAAATGTCTACCTTCTCATTAATGGCTTTTATTCTTTCTCTTCTTTATGAAAGCTCAGATGAAGAATAAAACCAATTACTCAATCCAATCTTTGTATGATTTAAAGGAAACTTGAAAATTAAAAAATAAACTTTTGTCTCATTCAGCTTTACTAAGGGATAATTTACAATGAATAAGATTAAGCAATGACTTTTTTTAAAGACATGGTCTCATTTGCTCAGGATGGCCTTGTGTTCACTGTGGAACAGAGGATAATGAACTTTTCACTCTCCTGCCTCCACATCCCCAATCACAGACTTGCCAGGCTTGGTGTTGCAGTCAGGTTCACATTGCTGGCACAAAGAACCTGATCAAAAGCAGCTTGTATTAGGAAAGAATTTTGGCTTACAAACTCGAGGGGAAGCTCCATAATGGCAGGAAAAACCATGGCATGAGCAGAGGCTGGACATCACCTCCTGGGCTATAGCAATAGGAGAATGTGCCAAACACTGGCAAGGTGAGCCTGACTATATCACCCAAAAGTCCGTCCCTAAAAACACATCTCCAATAAGTTTCCAATTCCCAAACTGCCATTAGCTGGAGATCAAACATTCAGAACACATAAGTTTATGGGGGATGCCTCAAACAAACACAACTGGTTTAATGCAGAAGAATGGAGACTCAACCCCAGACTTCATGTTTTCTCAGCAAGCACTTTAACAACTAAACTATATCCATCCTCAGTCCTAAACAGGAAACTTTTAACAGTCTTATAACCATCACTTAAATCGTAATACGGAGCACTTCCATTACCCAAAAAGGTTTCCTCCTGATATTTGCAGTCAATTCCTCCCCTAATTCTTTGCTAATGATGTGCCTTTTCTAGAATACACAGTGATTTATTAAGATGTTGAGACCCCTCTCTTCTAGTATAGGAGTAGCATGTTTGTTTCTGTTGAGGAGGGTTCCACTGTGTGCAGATGCCATCAGTCTTCTCTAGATCTGCAAGTTGGTGGCTCTCTGGGTTGTTTCCAGTTTTGTCTATGAATACTGATGTTGCACTCACTTCACATATGTGCATGTCTCATAGCTCTTACATACCCGGGTAGTGGAATACTGCATCACAGTAAATGTATATTTCACTCTAAAAGAAACAGTTCACCTCTTTTCAGAAGTGGCTGAAACATTTTCTATGTAAACCAGCAATGTATATTGGCCAATCACCCCCACATCCATCCTAGAGTGGGTAGTACCCATCATTTTAATTTTAATCACCTTAGATTATGTACCTCATAATTTTAAGCTGCAATTATCTATGATCTCTCATTTATTTAGTTGATATCTGAACACTTTCTTTGCCAAAGTGTTCAATCTCTTAGTTATTTTTTGCTGTTTCTGAGGCAGAGGCTCATTTGCTCAGGGCAGTCTCAAACATACCATATACCCAAGGATGACCTTAAATCATGTGTTCTCATCTCATTCTCTCTCTCTCTCTCTCTCTCTCTCTCTCTCTCTCTCTCTCTCTCTCTCTCTCTCTCTCTCTCTCAGAGAAAGAGAGAGAATGAGAATGAACATGGGTCTCACATGGTCGCTCAGACTGGCCTAACCCTTGGATTCTTAGCAGTTATCTCCCTGCTTACCTCCAGAGTGCTGGGATGACTGGTTCTTTTCATTGACTTATTTATTAATTTTATCATCATCCATCAATTCATTTTTGACACTGGAGATTAACCCTAAGGCTTTTTACGTGCTAAGCAAAAACTCCAACATTGCCTCCCTCCACCACTTTACTATTTAACTTTCCATTTTGATAGAGTCTCACTACGTTTCTTAGACTGGCTCACTCCATATATATCGCTAGGCCTTAAATTTTCAATTTTCAGCCTCTGCCTCCAAAGTAGGTGGGCTTATAGGCCTGTGGCACAAGGCCTGACTTTAACTTTTCTTTTTAACTTTTTATTGATAGTTTCCATAATCATAGGCCATAAACCATAATGATTCTGTCCCCATCCTCCCCTATATCTCTTCCTCCTCTCAGTCTATGTTTTATTTCAGTGTCATCATCTTTTCTCCCATTATGTGCAGGTATTATCAGGCACTGTGAAGTCATGAATATCGAGGCATTTTGTGTCTGAAACTTTGCATTGTAAGCAGTCCTACCCTTCCTTTGGCTCCTCTTCCACAACAGACAATAGACCCTGAGCCTTGGGAAGTGTGACAGAGATGCCCCAGTGCTGAACCCTCCACTGTCATTTCTTCTAGCACTATGGTGTCTTTTGTGTAATCCCAGTGGTCACTGCCACCTGAAAAAGAAGCTTCTCTAGACAAAAGTGAGTGGCATTAATTATATGGGAATTCTTATTTTTTTAAAGTGCTTTTAAGGTAGTTTGCTGGGCATAATATATGCATTAAGCTAGACAACAGCAGGTGTTACTCCCCTAGGGCTCAAGACTTCCCCCACCATCTTTAGTACCAGACATGTATTCCCTCCCATGGAGAAAGCCTCCAGTCCAATTAGAGAACAGCTGATTTCCCTCACAATAGACATGCCACTATTGCCCCAATTGGCACATTTGGCCTGGCTGGCCCATCTTAAGGCTTTCAACTCTATTCAACTCATTCACTGCTATATCCTCGGTTGATGACTTCTCTCTCCCATAGGGCTGCATGCAGCATAGCTTTTCCCAGCTTTCTACCAGCTGGTTAGCAGGGAGGAGGTTTCCAACTCAGCTCCAGCTTGATTTCTCAGTGATCTACAGCCCAAGCATATGTGGTCTTCAGCAATGGGGTCTTACTATCTCATTCTAGTGGGCAATCAAGAGCCTTGGCAATGGCCTGTAATGTTTTGGGGGCCTTAGGAACCTCTCTGACCAACAATCCACTGGAAAATATCCCATTCTTGGCACTGAAATATTTCTAGTAACAATCTATGGTTACTGAGTGTGCCATTATATGAGGGAGAACATGTGGAGTTTGGCTTTCTGGGCCTGAGTTACCTCACTTAGTATGATCCTTTCCAGATCCATCCATTTCCCTGCAAATTTTATAATTTTATTTTTCTTTACAGATGAATAGTACTCCACTGTATAAATGAACAACATCTTCATCAAGCATTCATCGGTTAAGGGACATCTAGGTTGGTTCCGTTTCCTAGCTATTGCAAATAAAGCTGCAATAAACCAGGATGAGCAAGTATCTCTAGGGTAGTGACTAAAGTCATTAGGATATATGCCAAGGAGTGGTATAGCTGAGTCATGTGGTAAATCTCTTTTCAGCTGTCTCAGGAACCTCCACACTGTCTTCCACAATGACTGTACCAGTTTACATTCCCACTAACAGTGTAGAAGAGTTCCTATTTTTCTGCATAATCGACAGCATTTATTGTCATTTGTTTTCTTGATGGTAGCCATTCTGATAGGAGATGGGATCTCAAAGTAGGTTAATTTGCATTTCCCTGATTGCTAAGGAGGTTGAACATGTTTTTAAATGTTTACAGGCCATTTGTATTTTGTCAATTGAGAATTCTTTATTCAGTTCCATAGCCCTTTTTTTTTTCTTTCAGTTTTTCGAGGTAGGGTCTCACTCTAGCCCAGGCTGACCTGGAATTCACTATGTAGTCTCAGGGTGGCCTTGAACTCATGGTGATCCTCCTACCTCTGCCTCCCAAGTGCTGGGATTAAAGGCGTGTGTCACCACACCCGGCCTCATAGCTCATTTTTTGATTAGGTTGTTTGATGTCTTATTTAGTTTTTTGAGTTCTCTGTAAATCCTGGATATTAATCCTCTGTCAGATGTAGAGCTGGCAAAGATTTTTTTCCCATTGGGTAGGCTGCCTCTTTGTTCTGTTCACAGTATCTTTGCTGTACAAACGGTTTCTAATTTTGTGAGGTTCCAATTGTTGATTAGTAATTTTACTTTCTGAGCAACTGGGGTTATGTCCTTGCCTAGGCCAATATGTTGAAGTGTTTCCCCTACTTTCTCCTCTAGCAGTTTCCGAGTTTCAGATCTGATAAGAAGGTCTTTGATCCACTTAGACTTTTTTCTTGTGCATGGAGATCTATTTTCACCCTTCTACATATAGATATCCAGTTTTCCCAGCACCATTTGTTAAAGAGGCTATCTTTTCTCCAGTGAATATTTTTCTGACCTTAACTTTTTTTGAGGTGGAAATCCTTTTTATTTTAATCAAATCAAGATTAGCCTCTCTTTAATTATATTTTACATCCTACTTAAGGAATTCTTTCCTCATCTAACTTCACTAATATTTTCTACTCTTTTCTTCTTAAAGTAGTTTTGGGCTGTATTTTTACCTGTGGTGAGAAGTAAAAGAGGATGAGGAAGCTAGAGGGAGGGCTTAGCAGTGAAGTGCACTTCCTAAACAAGAATGAAGGATTGAGAGACAAGACAAGGTTCACTGTTTGACAGAAAATATCCTAGTAATCTAGCATTGTGTGTTAAAAGACTATTTCTTTTCATCATTTAGTTGCTATGACACTTTTGTCTTTTGTATATGGGTATCTGTTTTTCCCCAATATTATTTATTGAAGAAATTATTGGGGCTGAATAGATGGCTCTGTGGTTAAGTGTTGATTGAGTAGGTTTGATTCCTCAGTAGCCGTGTAAAGCCAGATGGACAAGGTGGTGAATGTGTCTGGAGTTTGCAGTGCAAGAGGCTTTAGTGCACCCACTGTCTGCCTCTATGTCTCTCTCTCAAATAAATAAAAATTTATAAAGAAAAAAGTGTTATTCCCCTTTTGTACTGTCAGTGCCCTTATTAAAAATCTAGATGAGGAGATGGTTTAATAGATAAAACGCTCATCACTCAAGCCTGAGTACCTGAGTTCAATCCTCACTTCTCTAAGAAGCCATCCATATCTGTAACCCCAGAACATGGGTGGCAAGATGGGAGGTGGAGACAGGAGAAATTTCCCAGAAGTTCTTAGCAAGCACATGTAAGAGAACACACACACACACACACACACACACACACACACACACACACACACACTTTTTAAAAATCCAGCTGACCTTGAGCTACAAATGTCACTCAATAGTAAAATATGTGCTGAACATGCATGAAGCCCTGAAGTCAAAATCCAGTAAAAACAACAACAACAAAAAAAAAAAGTTGACTATATCTGCTTGATTTATTTATGGGTTTTCTATTCTGATCTACCAAATGAGCTATATTTTAAGTCCTCACTATTGATAATTTCTATAGAAATAAACCTGATTTTGCCTGGTGAGCTATTTTTTAAAAACAGGGATATATTTATATCTGAACACAATTACCAATATAACCTAAGCTATCCATTTGTCAGCTTCAGACATCAATACAGTCAATGTAAGTACTAGGCAACAAAGTCTTATTTAAAATGTCAGGAAAGTGTTCACCAAATCAGAGCAGAACCTGTCTTCTAGGTACAGGATGACAGCCAAAAAGCAAAAGGAAGTCTTGAAGCAGAGGGATACATGGCGGCCCTCACCCAGGGCAGGTTTTGTCTCCAGAGCAATGGCTGGAACACTTTGGGAGGCACATGAGTTGACTGCCACCACATGGTACACAGACAGGAAAGCTGCTATGAACATTAGAACACCCAGGACAACTGCCCACAGCCAATTGTTGCCTACTTCGATGTCAGCCATGCCAGAGGTAAGAAACTCTGACATGAACAAAGCTACTGGCCAACAACTGAAAAGATGTAACATATTTAGTCCCTCATTGCCACCACCAACTTGTTAAAAAATTCATAGAGTAGGCTTCCTTTATCACATTTGTAAAAATAAATAACTTTGCTTGCCAAAAACAGGCTATCTAGACCAGAGTTATTGAAAATGGCTCATAATTGTATACTATTCTATAATTTCCGGTTAGTAAAATGTATTCAGGCCATACATAAATGTCTCCCTCACAAGACTTATTCTCCAAGTCAAGAATGATCCCTGTCGTAACTATAATTTTACTGACATTAGTTCATGTTATTACACCACTTAGTTTTTAAAGATATCCTAGGTGGTAAATTCTATTGGAGAAATGTTAAATGGTGAAATCAACTTTCAATAGATAGATGTTCTTAACACATCTACTCTCTGCCTTCTTTTCTGACTCTCACTATGTATATTTCACTCCAAGACCCATGTCCTTATTTAGACATAAAAGCACCCCAGCACAGGCCTCACAGTTCAAGCCCTGACAGATCCTACTCCATCACTGTCACATCTCACAGGTTATATATTGCTCTAATTCTCGTATGAACAGCCGTATCAAGTCTAATTGATCCTGACTCCATCTGGTAGCCTACTTATACAAGAGAATTCAGGCTTCTGAACCTACCAGCCAAGTCTCCCAAACTTTCCTTTATTTGCCTCCTCTAGTTTTTAATCCTCATTCATTTCCTCTACAAATAATAGTATACAAATAATAGTAAAGACAAGCCGGGCGTGGTGGCACACGCCTTTAATCCCAGCACTTGGGGAGGCAGAGGTAGGAGGATTGCCATGAGTTCAAGGCCACCCTGAGACTACATAGTGAATTCCAGGTCAGTCTGGACTTGAGTGAGACCCTACCTCAGAAAACCAAAATAAATAAAATAAAAATAAAATAGTAAAGACAGTTGTAATTTCTAATAGCTAATATTTATAGCATACTTATTGTCCACCAATCACTAGTCCTCAGAACATTCCATGAGGTAGGTTCATTTGCCATAATCTCCCTTTCTCGTGGATCACAAAAGGCATAAGAAGATGGGCAATATGTCCAAGTAGAGATATTCAAACTTGCTATTCTACACCACATTCCAAAATACATACCGACATAACAAACTAGGTCAATGGAAAAAACAAGAGTTCACATGATACACAAAAACTAATTTAAAGTGGCAAAAAAAAAAAAAAGCTTAAAAAAAACCTGAAACTTTACAACTAGAAAAAATATAGGATAAAATCTTACAAAGGAAGTGGTGGAAAGATTGTAAGAGCCAAAGGAAGGGTAGGACTGCTTACAAGGCAATCTTCCAGACACAAAATGCCTTGATATTCATGACCGTGCAGTGTCTAGAGACTACCTTACAAGACCTTCATAATAGGAGGAAAAGATGATGACATGGAGGGAGGGGACACGATGGAGGGTGAACTTGATGGGGGAAATGGGAGTGGGGAGAGAATTATCATGGTTTATTGCCTATAATTATAGAAGCTGTCAATAAAAAGTTAAAAATAAATCTTTTTTAGTGATCTTGGAAATAATTTTATGGACATTATACTAAAAGCACAGGTAACAAATATGAATATGAAAAATAGGACTATGTCAAACTGAGCAGCTGGGGGCTGGTGAGATGGCTCAGCAGCAAAGCCTAATGGCCCAGGTTCAATTCCCCAGCACCCACATAAAGCCAGTCTGGGGTTCCTTTGCAGCAGCAAAAGATGCACATGTACACACACACACACACACACACACACACACACACACACACACACACATGCACGCACACATGCACGCAACACACTTGTGTCTAAATAGGTAATAATTTTTTTAAAAAAAACTGACAAGCTTCTGTACAACAAAAAGGCAGCCTAATAAAGTATTTGCAAACTATATTCCAACAATATATAAATATACAAAATACCTAAAGAAGTCAAAAAGATCAATACTAAACATAGAAGTAGCTCAATTAAAATAGACAAAGAGAACTGGAAAGGTAGCTGAGCAGTTAAAGCTTGCAAAGCCTGATGACTGCAGTCTGATTCCTCAGTACCCACGTAAAGCAGGTACACAAAGTGGTGCATACGTCTGGAGTTCATTTGCAGTGGCAGGAGGCCCTGACACACCCATACTCATTCTCATACTCTCTGTCTCTCTCCCTCTCTCTCAAACAAATAAAACCATTTTAAAAATAAATAAAATAAATACAGGCAAAGGACCTGATAAATACTTATGAAAATAAAAGAAGACAATGACAGGCACAGGAAAGGCACCGCCTCAGCATCTCCACCAAAACCTGACACAAAGGAACCCACCTCACGATCACTAAAAAGGCAAAGGATAGCAAGGATCTGGGGCGTGGGAGATGGCTCAGAGGTCAGTTGCAAACCACAAGCCTGATGACTGGAGTAGGATCCCCAGAGTTCACCTAAAGCTGGACGCTTGCAGTCCCAATGGGACTACAGCAATGGGAATGGAGTTAGGAAATTCCCAAAGCTCATGGACCAGCTAGTCTGGCATTTGCAGCAGCAAATAAGACAGACCCTGTCTCAAACTAACACCCTGAGGTAGACTTTTGACCTCTATACCCATGCTGTGATACACCAAACACACACACACACACACACACACACACACACACACACACACACACACACATGTTCTATAAAAATGAACCACTGTGTTCATATTGTTGGTGAATGTGTATAGTAGTGCCCCCACTGTATAAACTCCTGAAAAATTAAAGACAAAACTATTAAGTGACCCAACAATTCCACTTCTGGGTAGATCAAAGATATTGAAAACAGGATCACTAAGAGATATCTGTATTCCCCTGCTCACTGCAGCACTGTTTATAATGCACCAAATATTAAAAAAAAAAAAACATGCCTTTTAGCAGGGCGTGGTGGCACATGCCACAGAATTAGAGGCCAGCCTGGGACAACAGGGTGAGTTCCATTTAAGCCTGGGCAAGAGTGAGACCCTACCTCAAAAAACAAAATAACAACAACAAAAATAATTACATGCCTTTTGACAGGTAAATGAATAAGGAAGATGTAATAGATAGACATTACATATGTAATGGAGTATTATTCAGCCTTGAAAAGGAAGGGCTCCCTGCTATGTACCACAACATGGATGAAGCTGAAGGGCATTATGCTAAGCAAAATACTGAAAGTGAAAATGTATGAATATTCACTCAATCCAAGAAGTTACTTTTTTAGGCACTAAAATAAGACAGCCTTGGCATCTGCCTTCATGGTACTTCTAGTGTATTAAAGGAAATGGAAATTTTAACATCACTACCAAAATCAATAGAATGGTAAATGCTCTGGGTCCAGTGAGAGTGTTTTAAGAGCACAGAGAAGAGCCACACTCACCTGCCAGACTAGGCACACAGGGTAATGGGAGTGATGAAGAGAAACAGTCTACACAGACCCACAGAACTCACATTACTGATCCCTTAGTTCATAGCTCTTACAAAGAAGCACTAAAATTCTGAACTTCAAAAGCCTTTAAAAGGCAAAATCGTTTTTCTTCTAATCTTGCCAAATGTAGGGCTGGGAAAGTGCTCAGTGGTGAAGTGCTTGTCTATCATGCAGGAAGCCCTAGGCTCCAGTTTCCAGCATCACTTAAACCAGGTGTAGTGTAATGCCCATAAGCCCAGGTAGAGCCTTGGAGGATCAGAAGTTAATGTTGATCCTCAACAATACAGTAAGCTTTAAACTACTCTGCACTCTACATGATACTGTTACCACAAATAATAACAACAATTAAAATGGCAAAATGTGTCATTTATTTTATTACAGATACATGTGCCACTTTGTGATCTGGCTTTCCATAGGTACTGGGAAATCAAACCTGGGTTGTCAGGCTTTGCTTAAGCACCTTTAACTGCTGAGCCATCTCTCCAGCCTAAAAGGTGTCCTTTTAAGTATCTATTTCTAGAGCTAGAGAAATACCTCAGTGCTTAAAGACACTTGCTTGCAAAGTCTGCTGACCCAGGTTTCATTCCCCAGTATCACATAAAGCCAGAGGAACCAAGTAGCACTAGAATCTGGAGTTTATGTGCAGCAGCAAGAGACCCTAGTGTGTCCATTCTCTTTCTCTCTTTCCTCACAAATAAATAAAAATATTTACAAAATATCTCTTCCTAAAAGTTATGTGACAGATGGTATCAATAATAAGACATATCATCATAATTATTTTATTTTTATGGTGTTTAAGCATACTTATTACTACCATTTAAAACACAACAAAAGCTGTGTTTCTGGTGATCTTTGACAAAAGGATAGCTCAAGCCAATATAATGACCCTTTGGTATCAAAAGGGGACAAACTGGGCTGAGAGATGGCCCAAAAGTTAAAGTGCTTGCCTACAAAGCCTAAAGTCCTGGGTTAGAATCCCCAGTACCCATGTAAAGCCAGATGCACAAAGTGGCATGTGCATCTGGAGTTCATTTGCAGGGCCTAGAGTTCCTAACGTACCCATTTTCTTCCTCTCTCTTCCTTCCACCCCTCTGTCCTCTCTGTTTTTCTCTGCTTGCAAATAAATAAATTGTTAAAAGTGCACAAATTGTGAACAAAATAACAGTTAAAGCACTATTAGGATGACAAAAGTTACATGACAAAATGAACAAGACTGAAGGTACAAGGTGACAATGATTCTTGACATGAAAGGAAATTTTCTGCAGAACTATAATGATTTATTTTATAATTATTTTGCAGATATCTTCTTAGTATGTAAAAAATGGTAACATGTGTGAATATGTATATTGTTTTGAAACAGCTTAACTTTTTCTAAAAACTATGCTCAGAAATCCTGCTTCAGCTTCAGAACACTGAAAAATCAATCAGGAGCTGAGTTATAAGACTTTCCCGATGACTGTCAGAATGCTGGAAAGAGCTACACAGCATCCAGCTTTTTGTGTACCAACTGGTGCATAGGAGAAACCAACTGTTCTCTGATTGGACTTGAGGCCTGCTCCACATGGGGGTCTAGGGAAGGCTCAATGATTAAGGTGCTTGCCTGGAAAGCCTAATGACCCGGGTTCTATTCCCCAGTGCCCACATAGAGGCATAGAGGCAGCACATGCATTTGGAGTTTGTTTGCAGTGACTGGTATGCCCATTCTCTTTCTCCATTCCCTCCCTCCCTCCTTCCTTCCCCTGCAAAGCTAAGAGATCATTGTGGAAGAGGTGACAGAGAGAAATCAAGAGCCAAAAGAAGGGGGGGGGCTTATAATTCTGTCTTCCAGACACAAAGTGGCCATGACACTCATGACTTCACAGTTGTTGATACTATCTACACAAGACCTACATAACAGGAGAGAAAAAATAATGACAATTAAATAGAAGAAAAACTAGTTGGAAAGAAGGGATTCAATGGAGGGGAAATCGGCAGAGGGAAGAAAGGAGGGTGTGAGAGGAGATTGTGATCATGGTATATTGTCTATTTGTACAGAGGTCAATAAGTTTTTTAAAAAAGAACTGTAAACCGGGTGCAGTGGTGCATACCTTTAATCCCAGCACTCAGGAGGCAGAGGTAGAAGGATCGCCATGAGTTCAAGGTCACCCTGAGAATACATAGTGAATTCCAGGTCATCCTGAGACCAGACCTCAAAAAAACAAAACAAAACAACAAAAAAGAACTGAAGGAGGTAAAGGCTTGTCTCATGCCTTACACATAAGGTAAATGTCCATCCTGCATAATCACATGACTTTGAACTGCAAAAAGCCTGCAATCTTTCCCACACAGCTTATATAGATATATCTTCTGATTAAATGAATTTTTCATGTACTTCAAAATAACTATGTCTACTGAAGGCATTTCCACATTCTCACGCTTTCTCTGCATTTTAATCCTCACATGCTTTGTATCCAGTATGAAACTTGATAGGCACATTTTAGGGATGAGTGAGCACTGAGGACATCCCCAAAGGAAAGATATTCACATGGCTTTATTCCACAAGAGTTTTCCTTATTCAAAATGAAATTAAAATCCAGTTACATTTCCCGATATTGACTACTCGATGTTCATCAGACTTCAGACTGCTTGATTTCTTTCTGGAATGTTTGGAGTCATCTTCAATGCTGTAGTCTTCCTGATGTTTCCCTATAACAGCTAGCTCCATAAGGGTTTCTCCTCCATCACATCTCTGTGGGGCATCTTTAGGGAAGGATACACTAATGTCCATTCCCGAGGGTAGCTTACATACTCAAAGGTCACAGACACCATGTCTGGATCCAGGGTTTCCAGCTGTTTGGAATGCTGCTCCTGGGAGGTTCAGTTGTCAGAAAGCCACAGATGCTGAACCAACCATAACTCTTAACAGCTTGCATATTGCTGCCAGTATGATAGCACAAGAAAGAGGTCCTATTGTTTTGTTATGACTCCACTGTTCCCCCAGAGATGCTAAAACAGATCACTACAAAATATACACTAAGGTATATTGGTATACTAGATAATTATGAAAAGTGCAAAATAATATGCTACCTCTTAATGAAAAGTAGAATGGGAATAAGAATGTGTTAACATACTGGTATTTGCTTACATATGCTTAAAACAACCATGAAAATGTGAAAAAAATAACTGGAGGAGAAAAGTATATATAGAGAATTTCTTCCCCCCCTTCTCTTCTCCCTCCTTTCCTCTCTCTCTCTGTCTCTCTCTCTCCCTCCAGAATCTCATGTAACCCAGCTGGCCTCAAACTCATTATGTAATGGAGGATGACCTTAAACTTCTGATCTTCCTGCCTCCACCTCACTAGTGCTGGAATTACCAACATATACAGACACATCAGGGTGTTTTGTATGCTAGATAAACATTCTACCAATGAAGCTATATCTCCAATGCCCCTATGCATTATTTTTTATTACATGTTAAATTTTCTGTGAATGTATTATCTAGTGAAAAACTAAAAGTATAATACTGTAAAACACAATTTTCAAAAGCTCTACCATTAATGTTTCAACACTAAGCATAAGTTTTCAATTTAAAAAGAACAATCATGATTCAAGTGTTTAATGTGTGTTATTCACGTGAAAACTGAATTTTGCATCCTATTTTTAAAATATACATATACAAATTTATAATAGGGGAAAGAGAAAGAATGGGCATGCCACAGCATCTTGCAACTGCAAACAGCTCCAGATGCATGTACCACCTTGTGCATCTGGCTTTACATGAGTGCTGGGGAAATGAACCAGACTGTCAGGCTATACACACAAGTACCTTTAACCACAAAGCCATATCTCCAGCACTTTGTATCATATTTTTAATCTTTAAAAATTCTCTAAAAGCCAGGCATGGTGGTACATGCCTTTAATCCCAAAACTTGGGAAACAGAGGTAGGAGAATTGCTGTGAGTTCCAGGCCAGCCTGTGACTACATAGTGAATTCCAGGTCAGCCTGGGCTAGAGCAAGGCCCTATCTTGAAACACCCCCCACCAAAAAAAAATTCTAATTCTTTTATTTTGAGAGGTCCATATTTACTTTGATTTACCCTTGCTCAAGCATCTTTAGTAATGGTTAGCTGTATGGTAACATCATGTATCTTTATCATCATTAGTAACCGTGTTTAGTTGTATGGTAATATCATGTATCTGTATCATCCTTAGCAACTGTGTTTAGTTGTATGGTAACGTCATGTATCTGTACCATCCTTAGCAACATCTGTATCATCCTTAGCACCTGTGTTTAGTTGTATGGTAACGTCATGTATCTGTACCATCCTTAGCAACATCTGTATCATCCTTAGCACCTGTGTTTAGTTGTATGGTATTGTCATGTATCTGTATCATCCTTAGAACTGTGTTTAGTTATATAGTAATATCATGTATCTGTATCAATCTTAGCAACTATGCTTAATTAGTTGTACAGTATATATGCTTATATCCAGCTGAGAATTACAAATTAGTCATCTGTAACTGCTTATTTTCTCAACAAAATCCACTGAAAAAGAATATACATTATCATGAAAACCAGAAAACGTTAATCTACTTTCACCAAAGCAAGTTAAGAATATTTTGCTGTATTCAAAATTGAAAAAGAATTGAAAATGTATTTTATTTACTGGTATTTCACTGCTATATTTCCCTGGAAATTAATACATTTTTCAATTAAAAAAAATAGCACAGTTTGGGGAAAAAAGAGAATAACACTTTGCTAGTTGGCCAGGAAACAGAGCAAGCAGATGTCATGGAAACAGAAGCCCTCACCATGGTAACATCACCCTTGCTAAAGGAAAACCATTATCCTTCGTCATCTACTTCAAGACAAGGCATTAGACTAATTCTAATTTTCATTTTACAAACTATCCATAATAGTCAATATACCAGGTAATATTAAAGATTAAATTTAAATATTAGTATTTCACAAGAATATTAAAACCAAAGCAGACTCTAAATTTACATACAAACTAATTAATGTCAGAGACAAAGGCAAGATGATCCAACTTAAAGAGAACCAAAACAGTGATGAAAACATTCAAAAAAAAATATGAAGCCAGGCTTGGTGGTGCACCCATGTAGTCCCAGCACTAGGGAGGTCGGGGTAGGAGGAATGCTGTGAGTTTGAGGCCATCCTGGGACTACAGAGTGAGTTCCAGGTCAGCCTGAACTAGAATGAAACCCTACCTCAAGA
>PVHP010024841.1:0-26087 GCA_004024765.1 Zapus hudsonius
ATATATATATATATATATATATATATATATATATATATATATATATATATATATATGGGTATATTTTTGAGGTAGGGTTTTAATCTAGCCCAAGCTGATCTGGAGCTCACAGCAATCCTCCTACCTTTGCCTCCCAAGTGCTGAGATTAAAAGTGTGTGCCACCATGCCTGGCTTTATCTGTATTTTATAAAGATGGGATCATGCTATCCCTTAATTTTTTATTCGCTTTCTTTTTAGCCAGGATTTTGATATTTATCCCTGGCTAGCCTGGTACTCACTATGTAGCCTAGGCTGGCCCCAAATTAATGGCAATGCTCCTACCTCAGTCTTCTACTAGCTGAGATTATAGGCATACACTATGATGCACATCTTTTTTTATTTTATTTTTATTTTTTTATTGTCCATAATGAGTTACATTATTTAGTGGGCAAACAATGTGTTGTTATCCCCAATTACCCGATGCTCCCCCTCCCCCATCCCCAACCAGCTGGATATCCTCTGTGGGTCGTCTGGATCAGTCCTTGTGGCAGGGTACCATGGATAGCCTAGTATTCAGCCAGGTTCTCCTGGCCCTAGTATGTTGTTACTTAGGGGTGCCATGCCTCTGGATAGTCTCCCTCACCACGGCTCTCACAATCTTTCTGCTCCCCAGTTATGGTGCACATCTTCTACTCACCTTTCAAAGCAGTTTTTATAGACTAGGTTACGTTTTTTTTTATGTGTGTATGTGTGTGCATGTCTGTGTGTGCAGATGCACACACCCCCTGCACATGTGTGTGGAGCCAGAAGAAGGCTCTCAGTGAACCTTCTGTCTTGTGCTTAGATTAGTGATGGGGGACCTCCTCCTCCCTCAGGGCTGTGGCTTTTTTTAATTGATATCTTTATTATCCAAAATTAGGTACATTATATGAGAAAATATTTTGTTGCTACCACCACTTCCCTCCTCCCTGTCCCTAATCCACTGGGTATACCAGATCAATCTATGTGGTATGGGGCTATGGATAGCACAGGAGTCAGCTAGGCCAGGTCCCCCCCCCCCCCTTCGCTTTGTGTGTTGTTGCTGAGGGGGGCAATGTCTCTGGATATCCTCTCCCACCATGGCTCTTACATTCTTTCTGCCCCCTCTTCCGCTCAGTTCCCTGAGTCATGGTGGGTGAGTTTTAAGTCTGCTTTATTGTTGAGATCTTAAGAGTCTCTGAACTTCTGCTTTGGGTTGTGTTGGAAATTGGTGTCTGTCTCACTAACTTATCCTGAGTTGACTGATTGGCTGTGGTTACAGGTCTCTTGCTTATCCCGTCACTCTCTCAAAGGTTTCAATTGGGACCTACACAATAGGCCTGGGGTGGTTCATCTCTTGCCAGGATGTCAGCCCTCCACCTGTGGCTTGGAGGTGGAGTTGGACTGACCACAGCTTTCTCTTTCTGCTTTCTGAAAAATGCTTTCTGAAAAATACAAACAGGATCTCCATCAGAGAGTGAGGTCAATATGGGTTAAATGAGACACAGATTTCTAATTTGGCGAGATTCTGTTGGGATTAGCCTCTCTGTACTTCTCTAGTAATGGGAGTTTCTCCTTGGGGGGCCCAAGATTTTGGTTCCCATAGGATCTTGCCCTGAGTCCCAATTCCAGTTAAGGGCTCCTTGACACTGAGTGGATTTCTTGGCCAATTTGAAAGCTGTTGACTACTCTCCCCAGGTTATGGCACCCCTATTGCCCAAGTGATCACTTCTTGGCTTGCTGATCTCTCCCAGGAGGCAGTGTGTTCGGCCTTTTCATGGCAACAGTCTGCATTGTATATCAGTGGTCTCTGCTTTCTCCAAATATCATTGACCAATTTCCCTTGGTTGCTTATGTAGCACCTTCCAGCACTGCATATGCTAGCATCTGGGGGCTGGTTGTCATTCTGGATCTTGCAGGGTTTCTTGGTGTTGTGTGATGACACTCTGTGGTTTCTTCAGCAACAGGGATCTTACCTATGGGCTGGGGTGGGTATTCTAGAGCTTTGACAGAATCCTGTCTTGTTTTAGGGACCTTGTGGGTCTCTTTGATCCAGCTCAGTGTAGGAAGGAACCAATGACTGGGGCAGGGAGTTCCAGGTCTGATCAATTCTTCATGGGGTTAGGCTTGCTCCCCTTCTATCCATGGACCCTCTTACCAGGCAATGCCCACTTCTTCCTTTAGAGCTTACTGTATGGAAGGATTTTATGATTGTGATTCATTATTGGTTTAGCTTATTGTATAAGTTCTTCCACCCTTACCTTCCTCTCCCCCCCCCCATTCCTTCCACCCCTTTTACAGTCTCTCATTTCGCCTGTCAGGTTTGCTTAGAGTTTAAGCTTAACCTGGTTAGGAATCTCATATGAAGGAGAATGTGCAGCATTTGAGTTTCTGTTTTTGTGTGAGTTCGCCAAGTAGGATCTGCTCCAAGTCTGTCCACTTTTCTTTAAATTTCATTATGTCATTTTTGCTTTCCATGGAGTAAAATTCCATTGTGTAAATGTACCACAGCTTTGATATCCATTCATCCAGGGATGGGCATTTGGGTTGATTCCAATTCTTGGCTATTATGAATTGAGCTGCAATAAACATGGTTGAGCGAATGTCTCTGTGCTGAGGTGTGACATCTTGAGGGTAGATGCCTAGTAGAGGGATAGCTAGGTCCATTGGTAGCTCTATGTACATTCTGTTCAGGAGTCTCCACACTGCTTTCCATAGTGGTTGAACAAGTTTGCAATCCCACCAGCAGTGAATGAAGGTTCCTTTTCCCCCACAACCTTGCCAGCAATTATTGTTGTTGGTTTTCTTTATGATTGCCATTCTGACTGGAGTAAGGCGGAATCTCATTGTAGTTTTGATTTGCATTTCTCTGATGATTAAGGATGAGGAACACTTTCTTAAGTGAGAATTGGCCATTTGTGTTTTCCCCTCTGTGAATTCTCTGTTGAGATCAATGCCCCATTTTGTGAGGGTGCAGTTTGCTTTTTTGTTATTAATTTTTTTGAGTTCTCTGTAGGTTTTGGAAATTAGGCCTCTGTCTGAGTTGTAGCTGGCGAAAATCATGTCCCAGTTTGATAGTGGTCTATTGGCTCTGAATATGCTATGTTTGTCTGTACAGAAGCTTTTAAGCTTGATGAGATCCCATTAGTTAAGTGATTGTTGTACTTCCTGGGCTACTGGAGGTTTGCTCAGGAAGTTTTTCCCCATTCCTACCTCATGGAGAGTTCCTCCTATTTTTTTTTCTAGGGTTTTCAGGGTTTCTGGTCTTATGTTGAGGTCCCTGATCCATTTGGAGTTGATCTTTGTGCATGGTGAAAGGATTGGGTCTATTTTCATTTTTTTTGCACATGTTTATCCAATTTATCCAGCACCATTTGTTGAAGATGCTATCTTTATTCCAGCAAACATTGTTGGCATCTTTGTCAAAGATCAAGTAACTATAGTTACTTGAAGTAAGAGCAGTGTCTTCAATTCTGTTCCATTGGTCTGTATGTATGTATGAGACTGAATCACAAACACATGAGGCTATGGGAGACTTTTTAAATTCAAACTACCACATTACACCCCTAGCCCCATAGACTCATGACCAGCTCATGATGCAAAATGTATTCAATCAAACATTAAAAGTTCTAATCATCTTTACCAGTCCCAACTGTTCAAAAATCCAAAATCCAAAGTCTCATCTCAGACTCAAGACAGTCTCTTAATTGAGAGCCCTATGAAATCAAAACAAAGTTAAACACTTCTAACACATAATAGCACAGAGTAAACATTCACATTGCAAAAAAAAAAAAAAGGAAAAAGTTGGAGGTCAAACGTCAAATCTTGAGGCTCCATGTCTAACATCTGGAACCAATGATAAAATCTCTGTGCTCCAAATTCCACCCATGCAGCTTTAGCTGCCTGCTTTCCAGGTAGATCTACCCAAGCTAGAGCAAGTAGCTTTCTGTGGAATCTGTCCTGTAGTCCTGTCCTTTCCAAAATCCTGGGGTCTCCACTGCATTCCATGGTTCATCCTCATGGCTCCATGACATGCCCTCTCATGGCCTCTATGGAGACACTATAACACTGCTCCGCATTGCCTAGGGATCATCTCCAGAAACCTGTGCTGCAAATCTAATGACCCTTTCTTTCTTGCATTTGTCATATTTCCAAACCAGTACCAGGTGGATAACCAAATTTGTAAATCCAGCAGGAAATAAAGCAGGTTTTGAGGAGTAGGAAAACTTCACCATTCTTCCTTATGGCCCCTCCTTTCAAGAGTCAGCACATGTCCTACTGTTCCAATGCACAGCAGCTGCCACTGTCTCAATGGTAGTAATCTCTTTAAACCATTTCAGCTGAAGCAACTGCAAACTCTGTGCCTGATTCCAACCTTGCTCACACTTCCTCTGCCAAAGACCCAAGTCCATTACTTTGGGTTTGTTTTTGTTTTAATTTTTAAAAAATATTTGAATTGAGAGAGAGACAGAGACAGAGACAGAGAGAGAGAATGAGAATAGGCATACCAGGGCCTCCAGCCAATGCAATGAACTTCAGACACATGCACCACCTTGTGCATCTGGCTTTACGTGGGCAGTGGGGAATCACACTTGGGTCCTTCTGCGTTGCAGGCAAGTGCCTTAAATGCTGAGCCATCTCTCCAGCTCCCATTACTGGACTAGAACACAGATTTAGGTTACCACAAATTCTAACCTGTTAACAATTTCATGAAGTGTTTTTTTTTTTTTTGAGGTAGGGTCTCACTCTAGCCCAGGCCGACCTGGAATTCACTCTGTAGTCTCAGGGTGGCCTTGAACTCACAGCGATCCTCCTACCTCTGCCTCCCTAGTGCTGGGATTAAAGGCATGCGCCACCACGCCCGGCTCAAGTTTTTATAGTTACAGAACAAAATAAAATCATAAAACAAGACACTTTTCAAATACATTACTCACATTCTCAGAACATAGGAGAGCAAGCAGCCAGCCTGTCACACAAAATGCTTCTATCCCATTTTTGATGAAGTCCTTTCCCCCTCTGAAACCTCATAAGCTAAACCTCCACAGGTACAAAGTTACTTCTGCTTTTAGGTATTTCAAACTCCCACCAGAATGGCCTATCAAGCTGTGCTCTTAGCATTGAGTAGCTTTTCTAGTCCAAAGTTCCAAATCATTCCATATTTCTCCAAAAATCAGTTCCAGAAGACCAAAAAACTCAATCAGGCTTATTGCAGTAACAGCCTTGACCCCCTCCTTGTTACCAATTTTTTGTTGCAGTGAGCTTCTCGTGGCTGCAATAAAACACCCAACCAGAAGCAGCTCATGGGAGAAAAGAGTTTATTTCAGGATGATAGTTTTGAGCAGCAGTTTCACCATGGCAGTGAAAGTATGGCACAAGCAGGAAGCTGCCATATATCTGGGTGTAAATAATCTATATTTGTTTTTGAAACAAAGTTTTGCTATGTAGCCCAAACTGGCCTTGCTCTCCTGATTCCCTACCTCAGCATCCAAGTGTCAGGATTATAGGCATATGCTACCATATCCATCTCTAACTGTATGCCTGAGTGCATTTTCACCCCATTCTCTCTTTCTCTCTCACTCCCTCTCTGTCTTTTTCTTTGTTTTGTTTTGTTTTGTTTTGTTTGGAACAGTTTCACCATGTAACCAAGGTTGGCTTTGAACTCACGATCCTTCTGCCTCAGCCTCAACAATACTAAGATTATAAGTGTGAGCCATGGCATGCAGCTCATTGCACTTTATTGATAATGGCCTTTAAAACACACAAAAAAATTTAGTTTTGAAAAAAAATTCAGTTGATTTTTTTGTTATTTGTGCTTTTATTACTAAAGCTTTTGCTCTGTGTGTGTGTGTGTGTGTGTGTGTGTGTGTGTGTGTGTGTGTGTGTATGTATTTGGAGATCGGAGGACAACCTTGGGTATCATTCCTCAGGTTATCTATATTTTTTGAGACAGGGTGTTTTATGGGCCTGAAGCTTATTAATTAGGCTAGACTAGTTGGCCAGTGAACCTCAAGGATTTTCCTGTCTCTGTCTGGAGAGCTAGTGCTATAATTACGAGCATACGCCACCACACCCAGTACTTTTAAAAATGTATTTATTTATTTATTTATTTGCAAGGAGAAATAGAATGGGTACACCAAGGCATCTTGCCACTGCAAGTGAATTCCAGATGCATGTGCCACTTGGTGCATCTGGCTTTATGTAAGAACTGGGGAATTGAACTTTTAGCTTTGCAAGCAAGAGCCTTTAACTGCTGAGCCATCTCCCCAGGCCCCAGCTTTTTTTTTTTTTTAATTTAGCAACTGAGCTATCTCTCCAGGCCCTGAAATTTTTATTTATGATAGAATCTTTTCCGTTTTCAGTTTCTGGCTTTAGAATTAGGTTTAGAAAGTTATTTCTAACCCCTAAGAAAGTATGAATGGTGTCCTAAAATTTCTTATAGTACTTTTATGGGTTTGTTCATCTTTTATTGAAAATTCATTTTCTTGAATGGTATTGAGTCGGATGTCACTAGCCCAAGTGTGCATTTTGTAGAACCACTGGGTTCAGCCTGTTCTTCAAGAAAGTGTGTAGAGCTCAGTAACTCAGAAGACATTGGCTGGGATAACTCCAGTGACAGTTCAAGTTCCTGCATCTGGAGGGACAAAAGGATTTAAGGTGCCTTTGACTAATTGTTGCTTAGCTCTATATACCCACAGGATTTGGTTTTTGGAGGTGGGAGAAGAGCCATATTTTTTGTCTTTATCCTAGGACAGTGCCTCCTACAATCACAGGAACTACAGGAGATTTGAAATATGGAGCTTTGGATAGTCTGAGGAAATGTGAACCTTCTCTGGATGTGCCTGGGGGAAGTAAGCAGGGAGCATTCCTGCCCATTTCATGTAACTCACCAGCTCCTTGCTCAGCAGTCATCTCCACTGTGCCATTCAGGTTGTTAGGTATTCTTGTAGCCAAGTACGAGTAAGGGGAGAAATACCTGGGAGCATTAGGCAGCTCTCTGCCTTCAGGAGAAAGGATGACTCAGAGTGGAATCCAGGAAGCTAGTGATCAGCCTCAACAATGGCCACACACGCCTTACTCACTGCTGACACATGAAGGAGCACTGACTGCTGTCCCCTATCCTATTCTGCTTGGGAACATAATCAACTTCCAATTTTCTTTCCTAAGATGCTTTTTCTAAAAACAGGCTATTTTTAGAGTAGATTTAGGTTTGCAGCAAAACCTATGTCCATGTCCCACCTCTGTCAGCATTCCCACCACAATACAATATCTTTATGATCATAAACTCTTTGGTGAAGGAAATATCAGTGTTTGTTGCTTCTAACACCCTAAGAGAGTCTCCCCTAAGACCACAAGGACCCGAGAACAATCTTCTTCCATCAGTGAATATTATTAGGCTCTGAGGGGAGGATGGTACAAAGAATGGACTCAAGGCTCAGTAACTTCCTGGAATGGTACTCTTTGCTTGTCAGGGAGTTGCTGTAGGGGAAAAGTGGGCAGGGGAAGTGTGTGTGTGTGTGTGTGTGTGTGTGTGTGTGTGTGTGTGTGTGTTCATCTCTATGTATTTTCCCATGTGTAGATTTGTGTGTGAAACATCATAGGAAGATGAAGGGTCTCATCACCAAGGAGGATCCTTCCTATGATCCACTTGTAAGCACAGGCAACTTCCTCTCCCAATTCTCCTCAACCCTTAGCAGTAGGAATCTGCTCTACATCTCTGTGCATTTCAGAGCTCCTTGAATGGGAAGAGAGTGGCTATGTTATTATTGTGTACCCAATCTTTTTATGTTCAAACTACAGTGAGTACAAGTATACAGGAGACACTTAGTGATTGTGCCAGTTACACCTCATCACTTGGAACAAATTCCTGACCAGAATCAAGGCAAGAAAGGGTTTATTTTTGGCCTACAGTTTTGAAGGGAAGTTTCCACCATGGAGGAGAAGGCAGGTCAGGTCAGCTTGTCACATTTCATGAGGAAGCTGAGAATGAACAGTAACCCACTTCCTCCAGCAAGGCTCTACCTCCTAAAGGTTTTGCAACCTTCCTAAACAGCACCACCAGCTGGGGACCAAGTGTTCAAACATGTGGGTGTGTGGGAGACATTTCACATTCAAACTACAGCAGTGGTAACTAATAAGCAATCAGGTTGGCCTGACTTGTGCTTGTAAGGTAGGGATGCTAAGTGGAGCTGCCCCATTCATTAGTGAACAATGAAAGTTGAAGCCAGAGTCTGAAGAGTGCTGCATGTAACAAGTGCTCAATGTATGGGAACCATCACTACAATAGAACACCCTCCTAGAGGTGTGGTCCCCATCTGGTAGTCTCTGAGCTGCAGCAGACACTAAGTGCTTTTGTCCTTTCTCCAGGTGATGATGGTTACGGCAGCAGCAATGATCCTGGATCCGGTGGGTGCCTGCACCATAAGGTTTTTGTTTAGAACCACAAGGAGGAATAATGTTTGTCCTCTCTGGTCTCAGAGCTAGTCTTCCTTGCCCTTCATCTGAATGTCTGTTATTCTACTATTCATCATCATAAAATACATGAGAAAAAAAATTTTAATAAAATACATGAGATTAAAAAAAAACTTCAAAAGCAAAAGTATATGTTGGCTCACAGTTTCAGAGGTTCCAGTTCATGGTCACCTGACCCCATTGCCTTTGGGCATGTAGGGAGGCAAACCATCTTAGCAGAAGTCCATGGTAGTTGTAGATACTCACCTCATGGCAGCCTGGAAATAGACAAAGTCCCTCCTTGTAATCCATTCTACTATGAATCAATTAACAGTTAAGGATGGAGCCATCCAATCACCTCCCAAAGGTCCCATCTGTACCCACTACTACACTGAGGACCAAGCCTGCAACTCATAAACTTTTTCCACATTCAACCTCTAATATCCAATAGAAGTGCATGGTACATAGAAGAGGGCCACAGTTATCAGGGGATGTGCATACATGTCTAGATCCTGGGGTAGGTAGCCTAGGAGGACCCAGGAGAGGGGACTGTACCATTTCCATATCTGCCTTTCATGCTTCTCAAATGAAAGTCTTCATGTCGTTGATATATTGTGACACAGCCCTTCCACATGGACTTGGGGGTTATGGGAAAGTGAAGCAACTTAGCTTAGGGCCAGCAGAAGAGCAGTCCTGAGCCACGCCTTGTGGTATTCTAGCTTTATTCTCTTCTGCTCTCCCTTTTCTTCCATGTACAGGCATGTCGGCAGAAACGGGCACCATCACTGGGGTGGCCAGTGCTCTGGCCATGGCCCTGATTGGTGCTGTGTCCAGCTACATCTCCTACCAGCAAAAGAAGTTCTGCTTTAGCATTCAACGTAAGTGTACACCTGTACCTGGAATGGGGCCCTGGAAGATTCCCACCCTTTCCACAGCCTGCCTGAAACCAGTACTCCTAGTGGATGGACTTTTGGACATCCTTAGGGACAATTTTTTTTAATCTTAAGCAACTAGTATTTATTTTATTTTAGTTATTCATTTTCAAGCAGAGAGAGAGAGAGAGAGCACCAGGGCCACCACATTGTGGGTCTGGCTTATGCGGGTCCTGGGGAATTGAACTTGGGGCCTTAGGCACTAGAGGCAAGTGCCTTAACCGCTGAGCCATCTCTCCAGCTCCTTAGGGACAAATTGAGGCCACACTGAAGCATAGGCTTGCCTGGCAGCAGTTGACTACATTTATAGGTGGCTTATAAGCAGAACGTTGTGGTGACAGAACCATTCGTCTTATATGGTCATGTTCTCACTAACTTGGGAGCAGACCCTAGAGATATGCCCCTCCTATGTGGTTGAGGAAGCCACCCTGGGCTCGAGCCTTACCTACCAAGCAGAGTTGTAATCACTTCAGACCATATGGGAGCTGGCAGAGGTTACCAGCAAGGTTTACCAGTGCAGTCTTGCTCTGTCCAAGTTTCCTGTGGTTGCCAGGATAATGGACCACTCACTTTTTTGAGTGGCTTCAGACAACAGAAACTTGTCTTCTGAGCCACACTTGATGGCTCACACTTATAATTGCAGCACTCAGGAGACTGAGGAGGGGGGGATTACTACAAGTTTGAGGGCAGCCTGGGCTATAGTGACACCCTGTTTCACGAATAAGCAAATCAAGGTAGGTGTGGTGGCTCATGTCTATAAACCCAGCACTTAGGAGGCTGGGGTGGTAGGATGTGAGCTTGAGGCCACCCTGGACGACATAGTTCCAAATCAGTCTGGGCTAGAATGAGACCATGCCTCAAAAAAAAAAAAAAAGATTATGTAGGAAGAGAAGCAAATAAAGAAACTGGTTCCCTTCTAACTTTGGCCCTCAGTATGAAGTCAAGATGGGGGGAACTTCCCCCAGCTTCCAGGGATTGCAGATGGCCCTTGGGTGTCCCTATCAGAAGGCCTGAATGAGCTTCTTAATTACATTAGCAACAGCACTTCTTTTAGGAAGGTCACATTCCCAGGTTCCAGGGACCGGGGCAGCTTCCTAAGGCCAGGAAGTCACAAGCTTGGTCAACATGGTGGTCACGAGTGTCCCCAAGTTGGACAGGCAGGCTATGCAGGCTGACCTTCCTATCCAGGGGTGAGGCTTGGATGTGTCACCATCATTCCTGCCTTCTTTGTGTCTACCTCTCCATGCCAAGGACCTGGGGGTCCTGCAGTGCCCACTCCTCCTGAGCCACACCTTCAGTGCCTCCCTGGCATCACTTCCCAGCAGGGTGGTTTCATCTACACTTCACCCTCCTCCAACGGGACCTTTCTAAAATGCCAGGACCTTGCCAAGCTTCCTGCTGTCCCAGGCCCTGAGTTTGGCATTCAAACCCTAGTCCTTTTACTCCTCCTGGCCGCCCCCCAGGAAGCCTTTCTTCTCCACAGTCATCCTCCCTTCTCCTGCCCTGCCCTCTTCAGTGTACAGCCTTTGCTGTTTCCTTTCCTTCTAGCTCCTTCTGTCAGTTCTTCATCCTGCTAAGCAGCCTGCAAGCCGCTTTTGCGTGCTACCACAGCGCCCCCTCCCGACCGCGCCTGAGCCTGGCCTCGACAATTTCCTGTTTGTGACCAGACCCCCAATCTGGGGCCCTGGGGACAGTCCATTCCAAGGGGAACTTTGTGAACTGAGGTTTCTCTCAACGCCCAGATAGGCTAGGGAACAGCAAGGCTCCCAAGGATGTTTATGGAGTGGCTAACCTCTTAAGAAGCAGGGGTGAGATCTCCCATCCACCACTGTTCTGCTGAGCTGCTGCCCAGTCAACCTTGGCCACCAACCAGTACATGAAGGACTAGGAAGGCAAATGGGGAAGCCCTGGGGAAGTGGCAGATGGTTGCCAGAGGGCATGCTCCTTGCCACTGTGGCTTCTAGCCTCTGCTCATACCAACAGGCTCCCGGCTTCCCTTCCTGCCCTCAGTGCCAAGGGTCAGTGAGTCTCACATAAAGCCTGAGAGGTTTGTTGCCTGGAACTGAGTTCTTACCCCAGGGTTCTAAGCTTAGTGTCTTGCCTTCAAATGCGGCAGAAGGTCAAGGTAACAATGTGCTTTGACTTCCTTATGTTCCTTGTGCTTTGGCCTTGAACACCTCATTATCCATGTCCACCCACCTTTCCCAGACACCCTCGCTCTTTCTCCTCAGTCTCTGCGCCATTCCTGTCCCTGGCACTCACCAACTTGGCTGCAATTACCTTCAGCTTTTCCTGATACATGTGTGAGGATGCTACCTGCCAGACCCTGTCCTCAGGTGCAAGATGGCTGGGGTCAGGAGGTTAGGGGACACTCATTCAGATTCCTGGTGATCCCTGAGGATCAACTAGAGGAATAACACTGTCAAGTGCTCACCAGCTGGACAGTGATCTGGACATTCAGGGGAGCTGGGGCCATCACCACTTGCATTTGCATGGTGGCAGGCGGAACCTTTAGCCCAGGATAGCAACTTGTTCCGGAGCCCTGTCATTGGGTCAGTTAGAATCAGAGCCTATTTTCCCCAGAGGCCCTGGATTAGAGAGAAGACACAGACTCAAGCAGCACATGGGTGGGTCCAAGTCCTTAGGGATAGCCTTTTGGCGGACATGAAGGGGATGCTTTGTTGAGTCTCCCCATTTGCTTTTGGGACTATGTGGGGAGAAGGTCAGGTCAGGTCACAAACTAGACCTGAGCAGCTGTCAGTGGGCTCTGGGTGCTCCAAGCTTGGGTTGGGGCAGCAGGTATTACTGCTGCCAGAGGATCCTGTCATCTTTGGGCAGGTGCGGCTAGGAAGCCTAGATGCTGGCAGGAGCCTTTGCTGGCATCTTCACAGTGATCCTCTTCTTTCTCTGTATCCATCAGTCAATTCCATCGCTCTTGGCTCCTGCTTCACCCCCCTGGCCCCTGGATATGGCCCCATGGACAGGGCTGAGCCCTGCCCTCTGGTGCCCTCTGTGCTGGGTGAAGCTGCTGTCTTGTAATGGTGGCAGCTGACCTTCTGAAATGGGGTGCCAGGCTTTTGATGCATGGTGTTGTTTGCACGGACAAGAGCTGGGCAGTGCAGTCCAACACAGCCATCATCAGATGGTGATGATGTGCAGGTGGTCCAGGGTCAGGGAGGCGGGGGGTGGGCAGGGTTCATTGTCATGGAATTTACTCACCCTGCTCTTGGCTCTTGCAGAGGGTCTCAATGCAGATTATGTGAAGGGGGAGAACCTGGAAGCCGTTGTATGTGAGGAACCTCAAGGTGAGGACTTGTTGGTCACTGTACCCTGCTGAATGTCCGGGCCATCACTGAGTGGAACTGGGTTATGGTGACACAGATATCTGCTTGTGGAATATCCAGGCTGCAGAGGCCTAGATATGCCTGCACCCTGCCCCTGGCCAGATACACTCCCAGGTTCTTGAGGCTGGGGTCACTGGGCTGATAGCCAGGGCATCTGGTACCACAGTGATGACTTGTGGGTACTGCTGCTGCTCAATCTTGGCTCTTGATTCACCTGTGCCCTGCCCTGTTGGATGGACACTTGGTTAAAAGTCAGACATTCTCTGACTCTCCTCTGTGGTCATTGAGCACTCTGGAGGTTCAGGAGCTGGCAGCAATTGGAGGCCACTATCTGGAGTGGCCAATCACTTGAAGGAGACATGCCCTGGGAGCCCAGAATACTGATGAGGCAGGGAGACAAGCCAGCTAGCCATCATCCAGGCTGTGGTGGCCCAGAAAAGGAGAAGAGGTCAGGGGCACAGCAGCTGGTGGGATGGAATCAGGGAACCTTACCTGCCATGTAGTGAGGAATGAAGCTTAGAGCAGCTCCCTGGCAGTGCTGCATGGAATGGATTGAACCAGCCCTGGGTCCGACCGAATGGGGAATCATAGATCTATGGTAGTATTCTTAGTCACTCTTCTGAACACTCTTAGCCAGCACTGAGTGAGCACCTATGAGCCAAGTGCTCGGAGGAATGCTTTAATTGCCCATTTTCCAAATGAAAATGGAGGCTGAGCTCTTTACAGAACCTGTCTGGCTTTCCTCCTTGTCCCCTTCACCAAGCCAGAACTGAGCATGCAGGGCTCATGGTGGTCCTAACTGGGGCAAGAAGCCAGCCCCAGAGGGAGAAGACCTGGGATGTGCCTGCCGAGCTACCCAGCTCCTACCTAACACAAGGGGAACCAAATTTCTGTCTTAGCAGGGGCTTGGTTGTGTCTACTCCTGGGCAGCGTCGAGGCAAACGTCTAACAGCCGTTTTCTTTCCCTAGTAAAATACTCAACTCAGCCAATGCAGTCTGCAGAGCCGCTGCCCCAGCCGCCCCGGATCTGAGGCCCCTGTTCAGTAGCAGGTGTACACCAAGGGTGCCACAGCTTGTGACCCAGCTCCTGATTTCATTTTGCCACCTCCACAGCTGCTTCCCAAGCCACTGGCTTCTCGTTTTCCTGAGCAATCTTTGCGTGTTCCCAAGTGTGGTTTCTGTGCCCTACCTGCAGGGTAGCATGTCTGGGCCCTGTGAAGAGACTTGGTGCTGCTGGGTGGCGGAGGGGGAGACCAGAGTGTGGGCGGGCAGGGGGATGAGCTGGGAAGGGTACCCAAGAAGAGCTTAGGCAGTGAACTAACCCTATAGTACTGTGAGCCCCCACCTACATGCAGGAGTGGCTCATTGCAGCGGGGGTCTGCAGACCCCTACAGTGACCTGTGAGCTGGGAGTAGAGGCCCAACTAGCATCTGGTTCCCTTGGAGCCATTGCAAGGGACAAATGAGCCAGCACCCAGCAGCACTGGGCACACACACACACACCACCCAGGCAGTTTTCATTTGGTCTTTCCAACCCCCATTTTGGCATTGCTGAGCTTCCAAAGAGCTGTTTGCTTACTTAAGTGCAAATGTGCATCTCATGCCTGTCTTACCTTGAGTTTAGTAATGATTCAGGAGGAGTCGGGAGCTGTGACTTGCAGGCCTAACTCCCATCCGATTCCATAGGGACCTAGGAACAGGTCTTTGTGTGCATTCTGCACTGGAAATGAGTTTTATGCTAGATGGGGTAAGTGCTCACCCCTACCATGTACATGAACTTTTTTGGGGGGAGGGGGTAGCAAGAGCTACAGATACTGAGAATGTGCATCATAATCAGAAGCATGCTTATTGATTAGAAATGTATGGGGGAAGGGGGAGGGGAGGGGGCATTGGCTTAGTCAAGTGGAATGTCGCTGCCTCTGTAGCCCTGTAGATGTCCTACCTGTGTGCTCTGATGAAGAAGCTGACCTGGAGCCTGCTTGTCCACAAGCCTTCTGAAAGCAGCCTCACTGTGCAGGCTTTGGACCACAGGACACTGAGCTGGGAAAGAAGGCAGAGAAACCCCGAAGTCTACACAGACCCCACGTGCTAACTAACGCCCACCTGGAGTGTTTCCTCCACTGCTGGGGGAGGGTCCAGGGAAGCGCCATTATCTGCAGGTTCCCAGTGAGTGCCTGTGAACTCAGGGACCCTCCTTACCCCACTTGGCCAGGTCTGTTGTCTGAAAAGGGGCTGGAGCATTGGGGAGGAAATGTGGCCTCAGGAAGCCCACCTGGTTCTTCACGAAGTTAACTACCTAATTCGCAAGGGAGCCATTGCTTGCAGGATGTGTCTGCTTCTAGGACCTCCTAGCTTGCTGGTTGGCTTGTTGCCTATTCTGTCCAATCTGTGCCTCCCTGACACCAGGGTTGAGCGAGAGGTGGCTCAAGGGAGGATTTTTGACTACCTAGATGAGGGGTCCACTTTACTTGCATGGTGAGGTCTGTCCGATGGCAAAGCCCTGGAACCCCACAGCTATGATGTAAAATAAACGTTCTCCTTGAAACTCTTCTCAGCAGCACTGGCTTCGGTGAGGAGCCTGCTCTGCTCCCCTTAGCTACCTCGGTGCCTTCTGCATAAAGCCCTTCTGCATAAAACCTCATCACTCGGCCCGCAGGCACTAGCTTGAAGGCTGGACAGGCCTGGGTGGGCCATCGGCCTCCTGTTCTCATCCCAGGGGCCGGGCTCCTCCTTCCCACTGGCATTTGACACTTGCTGGGGTGCTGTACCTGCAGAAGCCTGGGGGTTGTTCTTATAACTGTGTCCCCTGAAGGTCTGCGTTGGCCAGCTTGGGTCAGTCCCAGGTGACCACAGGAGAAAAGGAACTAGAAAAGCCAGTTGCAAAGACAGGCTTTCTACTGGTGCACTCGGCAGGGAGGACTTTTCAAAAGCTCACAGTGCCAACTGCGAGTACTTGTGGGTTGACCTCAGCTTCATGAAAGATAAAAGCAGGTGGCTTGGATGTGTTGGGGGGGCTCCCCTTGGTATGGGACAGGCCCCCTGCCTTGGCCACTTAGGTTTAGGTAAGTACCAGTTCTCGGAGGAAGAAGTGCTAGAGACTGCCAGAATCCCTGTACATCGTTTTCTGTGCTTGTGTCCAAATGTGAACTGTAAACAGTCCAGTGTTTGCATTAAACAAAATGGAACCCAACAGCTTCCTGTATTCAGGTACTCACTCTGTCAGGTGGACATGTTCATCTTTTCCTCTTTGTATGATGTAGTGCTTACCTCATTCCTGAGGAGGGGGAGGCCGGAGTAGCATCCATCTTGTCACACAGCCCCTTTGGGAGGAGGTGGCTCTCAAGTGCACTCCTGTGTGTGACTTCTAGCTGTGTGCAGCTGCTCTAAGCAGAGAAAGCTGAAGGCAAAAAGGGAGCCCCACATCCTTCGCTTGTATGTAGCCTTCCTTGGGACAGAGTTGCAACAGTCCTTAGAGACAGCTTACAGCTTGACAGGTCTGTAGTCTGAAGACAGCTGGATTTGAGAACTGGCTGCAGAGATCTGATTGAAGGGTTTGCACATGGCGGTCAGTGCCCCCCCCCCCTTTGCTAAGCTAGGCTTATAGTGAAAGAGCACCAAACTCTCAAACCTAAGTCTACCACATGGAGAGGGCTACCCGAGAGGTGGTCCAACTAGGTACCCTCTGTGCCTAATACTGTGCTCTCTTGCTGACTCAACAGTGCCTCCCTTGGTGAGGATTAAGGAGGGAGGATCAAGGTGGTTTTACGTAGGCCTTTAGATCCCTGAAAAAGCATAGTCCTATAGGCCTTCAATGTGGTTGTCTCCAGGCTTATGGACAAGGGCTAGTTCAGATTTATAAGTCAAAGCACCTATATGTTCCAGCCTAAACCCGATTTAGAAAGTCAATTAAGTCATATCAGCCACTTTACATGTTAGCTGAGGCTGGCACACACTACACATTCAATTCATGCTACTTTATTATCGCTAATTTTCCTCAAGGGAAACAACTACTGACATGATTAAAAAGGACAACAAAAAAACCAGGAAGCAAACATATCATAATTTTAATTACAGATTGAAATACAGTGCAATAGGTGAGGCAGATACAATATTGTACCAGTTTAAAAACAACAACAACAAAAAAAAACAACCTGAACCATAAAGGTTTTACATTCTAGTACTTAAATAAAACAAATGCACCAACAAAGAACTGCTTAGATAAGAAAACTACACGTCAAGTGGTTTTAGAAACAGCTCTGGGCTGGGAACATACAAAGGGAAATACTCTGTTGTGCTTCTTTAAAACAAAGTGGGAATTTCCAGGTAAGGGAGCACCTCACCCTCCCAGCCAGAGGCACTGACTGGCTGAGTTCAGTAAGCAGCAGCTCTCGTGGCTTCTCTAGCTGGGTCAAGAGCATCATCAGGTCACACTACACTTAATCCTAGTGTAGCTGGGGGATTGAAGAATACTTCTGAGGGAAAAAATTGGCAATGTGCTCATTTTTTAAAGAAGTGTATGAATGAGTTTGTTGTTTTCTTTCTTGGTATTGGTTTTTTGAGACAGGTTCTCACTCTGTAGCTCAGGCTGGCCAAAATCTTCCTGCCTCTGACTCCTGAATGCTGGAATTACGTACCTGCACCACAATGCATGGCAGTTTATTCATTCATAAATAAGCTTCTGGAAGGGTGTGAAGCACACGTCAAAAACTAATATCTAACTATGACTTAGAAACACACCCCCTAGATGATAAAAATGGACACATGAACTTGGGTTATCTAAGTCCCTTAAATATCTCTGGTATCTTATGGACGGACTATTTTCTTTAAGAATTAGAAGGCTTTAAGTTGAAAAAAAATCATCTACTCTCTATATCTTCAACAATAGAAAACCTTAAGAATATATTTTCAAAAATGAGGTGGATAAGTAGGACTACACATGGCATCCAGTGATTTGACATGGCCCAGGGGAAGATGCAATGTGCCTGGGTCCTGACCCTGTGAGCTCCTGGTGACATCTCTCTGATCAGAGCAAGCTTGCCTCTGCTTCAGGTAGGGGCCTAGGGGCATGCAGAGATGGGCACAGTGTGGGTGCTGGCACAACACAGAGGAGCTGATGGTAATTCATTCCTACAAGCACTGATGGGGCTGCAGAGCTCAGACTCGATAAGAGAGGCCTGAGCAGCCAAGGCTGGCTCAGAAATGAGAGCCGAGGGAGGCAGTGCTATTTTCCAGACTGAAGCCCCAGCACACTGGTTGCTGTAAAACATGACGGGCAGCCAAGTAAATGATAAAATGAGAACAGCTTCATTCAGGCGTCCGCTAGGTGAAAGCAGACTTTCTCGGATATAATGCCTAGTGTCTGTAAAGAGGGGAACATACAAGGTAAGATGGCCTGGAGCAATTAACAGGAGCTGTCTCAGAGGGAGGCCAGCACCTGTGCAGAGCTGCCTCAGTTTACCTGCAATAGGGCAAGAGGATTAGGCATGCATAATCTGCTATATCCTAATGGAACCTGCTATCACCCCATCAATGGACCATGGCACCTCAGAAGGCAAATACCACAGTTAAAGGACAGTAACAGATGGCCACTGAGATGGCCATGTCTAAAGTCTTGTTTCAAATGTACCACAGAAAAGTTTGCATGGAATCTGTTGGAAAGAATGTCTCCCATAGTAGAGTGAATCAGGTACCTCCTCAGATGACTATTCTAAACATAAAAAAGGACATAGGAAAATAAAGGTATGTTTCTCTTTTTAAAAAATACCTTATATGTACACAACAGTAACTGGTACAGGGCACTCCTTGCATGAAGATAACTGTAGGCCAGGTGACAATGGCCTGTTTGTAGCCCCCAACACTGTGCTTAAAAGTTTTCAAATTGGGGCAAGGAGCTGAGAAGCCATGTGGCTGGCAATGTGGTCTTAGTGAATGGTTTCTTGCTAACTGAAGGACCCAGCTTGGTAAAAGTGGTGTGAGGTCTGCTTCAGCTGAAGTACTCAATCATATTCACTTGTTTCTCCCAGGCTCCCTGGACAAGAGGGTGCTTCACAGGGTGGGTGTGAGACTGCTGACACAGGCTGGTTTTTTGTTGTTGCTGTTTTTTTGTTTTTGTTTAAAAAAGCACTTGCCAATGGTGGGAGCTGTCATTTCACCAAACAAATGGTCCCCAGGGGCCTAATCCTAAGAGATAAGATCACAAGTGACAGCTTTAAGCGATGGCCAGGTCCCTGAGCTGCTGAGAGACAAGTAGAGCAGCAGGATGGCCCAAGACACTGGCCTTGCCCATCAGACCGAGGTGTGTACAGGAGTGGTCGAGTGGGTCGGAGAGGAGCCCTTCTCAGAGGACAAAGACATGGCCTGTGCGGCCACCTCCCGCTGCAGGTCCTCCACCCGCTTCTGCAGCTCAGCCCTGATGGCCAGCAGCTCCTTGAGATTCTGGTGAATTGGCATCTGGCAGTGAGCAGATAGATAGGCTGTCAGCACGCTGTTGTTGGAACACTATGCATTATTATTATTATTATCATTATTATTTTATTATTTTGTTTTGTTTTTTCAAGGTAGAGTCTCGCTCTAGCCCAGGCTGACCTAGAATCCACTATGTAGTCTCAGGGTGGCCTCGAACTCACAGAAATCCTCCTACCTCTGCCTCCTGAGTGCTGGGATTAAAGGCGTGTGCCACCACGCCCAGTTTATACAGAACTTCAACATTCATGCCCTTAGCTTCATGGTTCTTTCACCATGCAGACGCCTATGTGTCCAGAATATCTTAAACCACTGACCAACTATACAATACAGTGATCCCACATCTACACACCAGGAGCCTTGTTGGCCACCCAGGCTGCCTGCAGCTCCTGAGGACAACCTGAGCCTAGAAAGGCACCAAGGCCTGCAGGCCTCCCTCACCCTCTGTTCTCTTTGCCCAACTCCCATTTCTCAGAAGAAAACACAGAAGTTTAGATGTACCCATGAGTCAACCAAAGCTGCCTAGTGAAGAGTCCAAGCAGAGAAGCCTTCAGAGATGCATATGGCTAGGCAGGGTTCACATGACCCCTGTACTTGTGCATTTGTAAATAGCTCTGCTGACTAAAAACACTTCTGTAAGACAGCACTTTCGACAACTTAGAGCCGTGTGTTTTCCTCAATTGGAGCAGGAGCTGGCTGAAAGCCCCAGAGGGGACAATGCCATGGGGTGGGTTTTCCTGGTGACACCAGCCCACTGCTTCCCACTTAGCATTGTTGCATTGCTTCATCCTTATTCTATTTTAAAACCATTGATGGGCACACAAAAAAGGCAAGGTCCTTCTATCTAATGTTCAGAACACCCAGCTCTCCCAAGGTAACAAGATGTATTCAGTACCTACTAGGAAGCCAGAGAGCCAAGACCCAGCTTTTCCTTTATGGTTATCTCAGGCTTAGGGTGAAGTAAGCAGGGAGGATGAAGGAGCCATGGGGCAAGTATGGGGAGCCTCTCCTCGCCTCCCCTCCCCTCCTCTGTGCATACAGCAGCTCTGCTCTGCAGCTGGGTCCTAAGCCTCAGGGAGACCAACCAGGTGACTCCACATAACACCCTCCAGTGGCTACTTTCCTGAGCCCAAGCCTGCTCCTCTGGCCCACTGCTCAGTCCTGCCTCTAATTCCCTCAAAGACTTGGAACTGCACCATCTGGGGCTGCTGGTGATCAGCCCTCTGGAGATCTAGCAAAAATGATAGGAGAGAAGATTGAGCCTGAGACAGCCAGGTGCCTCCAACAGAAGAGGGCATTTGGTAATTAGGACCAAGGAGGCTAAGACCAAACTTGCCATCCTGGCAGGCCATGGGATGAAGAGAGGGGCAGTATCTCATAGCAAAGGCTGATACCAGAGGCCACACCTATGACAGTGCTTGATTCCAGTCACATGAGGGAATGTTTTGCCATCAAGCCTGTATTATGAATTCACATGTGATCTTGAGATCTGACCATGCAGTGCCCAAAACCCACTGCTGCCCAAAGGATCTGCTATTATCGTGTGTCTTCATGTTGCTGCTGGTATATTTTCTCATACACCAGCATAGCTCTGAGGCTTAAATACAGGGTTGTGTTAGAGAAAATGCCCAGGGAATAAGCCAGGTATGTCTGCCCCAAGGGTGCTAGCATGTGTGAGACACAAGCCAAGAGGGCCAAGAGCAAAGAGGATGCCCACTACCACTCCCCACAGCCATCCTCAGATGCTGATACAAAGCTCTCTCCCCACTGGCCAGTCTTGATACTTCTTGTTACAGAAAGAGGCCCAATGACTTGTCCCTATACTCATCTTCCTGACCCCACCTGGCTCACTTTCCCCATCACTGCACACCAATATCATGAGCCTGCACCCCCACCTTCCTGTCCACTTAAATGCTGCCAGACGAGGAAAAGCAAACTTTCTTGAACATATGCCTGGCCTTGCCATACTAATGTCTACCTGCCCCTCTAGTATTCACCATCAGCAAGGGTCAGCCAACACTCCCCAATACACTGTCTGCTTAGCACCGAGGAGGTGCTTGGTATCTGCGTGCTGCACTTGGGATAAAAAGCTGTGGCTGTACCTCCTTCTCAGTTCTCTTTTCTGTGCAACACCATGTAGAGAGAAGACCAAAAGCTGACCACCCACCTATCCCCTGTCCAGCACTAGGCCAAGTAAAGGAGTATCCTGTGGCTGTGTGGTCATGGGTTCTTTCAGCTAGTCCTCAGCCACACATCCCAATGCACTAACTTTCCACTGTGAACTTTATCAAAACTACAGCTTGCCTGAAAGCTCTGTTTCTAAATGCAGGCAGAACCCCACACAGGTAAATAATGTGGACTTACTTATGCCAACATAACAGAGCTGCTGTCTTGTGCCTCTTATGTGTCATTGGGCCTCTGACTTCCTTTAATGCTCATGACGATCCCTCAATGCAAAGGGTGAAGGACTCAAAGTGGAGGACAAGTGCTGGGCTCAGCAATGATTACACAGTTCCTGAGAATACTACCAAGGTCCTAAGGGCCAACTCAAGAGTGCAAAGGAAGAAGGTATTTTGTGGAACAAATGGAAGACAACAGCAAAGCATCAGGGGAAGAGCAGGTAAGTGTGCTCAGCCAGGGCTGCTGTGCCAAGAGCACACAGGATCCAGGAAGGAGATCGGAAGCAGCTGCCTGGCTCAGCAGGGTGGTCATGTTATCAGGGGCCTGTAGCAGAGCCTACAAGTGAATGCATTTTCCAGGTGAGGGATGGGTAGTAAAGTGCTGGTACTCTCGGGTTCCATGCTTGGCAGCTGAAATGGGAACTACACAGTCTGGACTGCCCCCTGGCTGGGGGACTTGGAGATAAATGGAGATCATTAAGACATAGGTGAGATGGATGGATGGGGGAGGGGTGAAGGGCAGGAAGAAAGGCAGGTTTCCAGATCCTTGGCTGATGGAAACAGTGATGTTAAACAGGCCCTGACAATGTGTTCCAGGTGGCTGCCCACTAAACCTTACTCCATAGAAAACTCTCTGTCCATGAAGGTGAAAGCTGTCTTCTCTGCTCCCAGGCCTGGACACCTACATGGAGAAGGTTAGGACTCTGCTACAGCAGGAGATTGTGGGAGCACTCTAGGAACCCTAACTAGTGGTGTGTGACCTGGAGCCAGAGCTCAGGCACTGAACAAAGTAGGTGAGATGGCCTCTGCTATGTCCCGTGCCTCTCAGAAAACACTACTGTGAAATAGAGTGGCATGTAGCAGACTTTACTCCTTCTTCTCTAAGACTCAGCATGTGCCCTCTTCCTACTGTGCTAAGCAAACTTCGATGCACTGCTCACAGCCCTTCTGCCATCTCCACATGTACAATAACCAGAATAGGCACTGTACCACCCTTGCTCAATTTCTAAGACACCAAGCCAAAGGCAGTCTACATCTTTTCCAGTGGAAGGCAGACATGTAAGATTTTGAACTCTTAACCCACAAATGGCATTGGGGTTGGTAATATAGTAGGGACCTTCTGGAACTTGAATGCACAAAATGGAACCCTGATAGTGAGGGTAGCAGATCTTCAGTGTGTTAATATTGACCACACATACATTTTTATGACACCATCTTCACTTGTAAAGACATACTCTTATGAAAAGAAAAAAAGATACCTGTGGTCTCATCCGTGGATTCCATCGTACATAATAATTTACCCATAATTCCAAATGACTCATACTAGCAACAGGATATAACACGTGATTTTTGTAATTCACAAAGAAGGGATTTGAAAATTCATCTACTTGGCTATTGATGTATGACCATAAAGAGATAGTCTTTGTATGTAAATCCTGAAAAACAAAAAAAGCACATGGAAATAAACTCTTCTTCATAGCCTCGGGCATGAGGATCTCATCAGAGGACTTGAGCATTCCTAAAGTCCCACCCCCATCTTCTGGCCAGGTCCAACCTCATTCTGGAACAACATAGCAATAGGCACTGGCTGCTGTCCTGAAAAATACACATGGTTCAAGTTAGGCAGCATTTGGAACTTTCTACTATCTACAGGATGACCGAGCCTATCAGTAAAGAATATACATTTAAGCTAGATGAAGGTTTGCTTTGAGGACTTTTCATATTGAGAAAGGTGGGTAGAATGGAAAGTCATGGCTCTCAGAAGAAAGGTTGCCATGATGGCAGGCTGGAGAAGCTTCATATAGATGTGTATTCTGTAAGACTGTATTTCCCTCTTAATTTTACAGTACACTGTTTAGAAATGCCATAATGACTTGTACTGCCCACAATGAAAACACCCAAATCTGTGCACCCAAATCTAGTAGGGCAGTGGATCAAAAGGTAAGAAAGTCAAATGAATAAATAGTAAAGCCAAGAGAATATTCTACCATTCTGTTACTTACAGGATTTCCTATTTCCCATGAGCTATATTCCTATAGCAACTACATACAGGCCTATAGAATTCCCACAGAATAATGACTACTTCATTTTTATATATTGTATTTATAAGAGAAATATCTTCAGTAAATCAAAGGAGTCGCCAAAGTAATCTTGAAAAAAGGAAGAAGAAACACTTCTGATTTTCCATACTTTTTCTAATGCTACAATGATCAATTCTCATGGTAATAGAACAAGACTGTCACATAGACCAACAGAACAAAGAAGAGTACGGAAATTAACTCATGTTTATAGTCATCTGGTTTTCAGTAAGGGTGATAAAACAAACCAATGGGGAAAACAAGTCTAGTTAGCCCCTTCCCTCACACTATAGACAGAAAAGAACTCACCATGGATTGCAGACTTGAATGCAAGAGCTTAAAGTATAACAGAGAATTCAACATTTGTGACCTTGAGCTGAGCAGTGGTTCTAAGGTATAACACCAAAAAACACAAGCAACAAAAGAAAAAATATAAACTGGACTTCATCAAAATTATTAAGTTAAATTATTAAATAGCTAAATTATTTTGTGTTTTAAAGGACACCATCAAGAAAGAGATAAAGCTTAGAGAATGAGAGAAAAAGTTTACAAATCAAAAATAAGGACCTTACGTAAAAAAATGTGTAAAGAAGCCAGGAGGGGTGGCTCACACCTATCATCCCAACACTCGGGAGGTTGAAGCAGTCAGATCACCAGGAGTTCAAGGCTAGCCTGATTTACACAGTGAGTTCAAGGTAGCCTGGGCTACAGAGTGAAATTCTGTCTCAACAACAAAAATGACACAAAGGCCCAGGTGTGGTGGTGCATGCCTTTAATCCCAGCACTCAGAAGGCTGAAGCAGGAGGATTACTGTGAATCTGACACCGGCCTAGGCTACATGGTGAGCTACAGCCCAGACTGGGCTGTGTACATAACAAGACTCTGTCTCAAAAATAAAACATATGGCATGGGTGGGCTGAATGTATCGTTCAGTAGATCTCTTGCTATCCAACATACATAAAGACCCGGCACCAAAAAAAGTGAAGCTAAACTAAACTAAATTGAATAAAAATGGTTAAGAAACTCTTGCCATGCAAGAATAAAAAAGACAACAGGCTGTAGAGATGGCTCAGTGGTTAAAGGCACTCATTTGCAAAGCCTGACTGCCTGGGTTCAATTCCCCAGTACCCACATAAAAAGCCAGATGCACAGAGTGGTACATGCATCTAGAGTTCATTTGCAGTGGTAAAGCTGTATTTCACCCATATTCATTCTCTCTCTTTGCAAATAAAATATTTTTTAAAGAATAAAAAAGACAACTAACCCAATTAAAATTGGCAATGAATTGAATAGATATTTTCCCTCACTAAGCACATGAAAAGATGTTTAACATCATGAATCATCAGAAAGGTGGCAGTCAAAACCACAGCATATCATCTACTGGGACACTTATTTTCTGAAAAGGAAAATAAGAAGTGATGGAGAAATGTGGAGCATGAGAATGGGAAATGGTGCTTCTGCTTTGGAAAGCAATCTGGTGGTTCCTTACAAGGTTAAACAAAGAGTTACTATTAAGACTGAGTAACTCCATTCCTAACAACATGCTAGAGAGAAAGTAAAGCAGATACCCACACAAAAACTTCCACTTGAATGTTTATATCAGCATTATTCAAAAGAGCCAAAAATGAAGACAAACCAAATTTCTATCAACTGAATGTAGACACAAAATGTGTTCTGCTCACATAATGGAATATTGCTGAGCCATAAAAAGAAATGAAGTAGTGGCGTACAGGTAAACCTTGAAAATATTATGCTATGTAGGACAGTCACAATTGTGCACCTACTGTATGATTCCACTTATATGAAATGCCCACAACAGACAATTCCATAGAGACAGAAAATAGATTAGTGGTTGCCAGGGACTTAGGGAAATGGGGACTAACTGCTAATGGGTGCTAACATTTTAATGAAATTAGATATTGATAACTGTCTTGAATTACATCTTAAGAACTTTTTAAAAATAAAGAATAAGTTTTGTATTCCCTGAGAAAACTAGTAAAACCTTAGTATTTAAGTTCATTCTTCTTCTGTATTTTTCTTTTGTTTTAAGCACCTTTACTAAGATATAATTCAAATGCCAAAAATTTTTCATTACTTTCTTATTTATTAAGAAGTTAGCAGTGTTCCATCTGGGCCATGGGAGTGTAGATTCTGACCTATTCCTTACAATGCCAAAGGCTTGTTGTTCCCTGCCTCTATAAAGTAGGAGCTGGTGTTGAAGGAGAAACAGGAGCAAGATAGCTTTTTTTAGCCAGGGATAAAGGCCCAAGGAGAACATGGCTGCCACCTTCCTCCCCTGGCAGGACCAGAACCTGCATCTGATCCAGTCTCATCCAAGATGGCTACAACTTCCTGCTTCTTCCTCAGCCTTGCTTGCCACAAGTGTGTGTGTGTGTGTGTGTGTGTGTGTGTGTGTGTGTGTGTGTG
>PVHP010024842.1:0-26168 GCA_004024765.1 Zapus hudsonius
ACTATAATTCAGGCACTATGGAGAATTAGTCGACTTCCTCTGCTTCCTACTTCTTTTGTGAGAGTGGAACATGCCCATCTAATTCTGAAAGTTGTTCTGAAACCAGATAAAGATTCAAAATACTAAGTTCAGAGGCTGTTCTCTCCTGGGCCTGCTTGGGTTAAAGAACAAATTTAAGTGCAGCCTGGGCAATTAGCAAGACCTTGTCTCAAGATACAAAATTCAAAAGGGGGGACTGGAAATGTAACTCAGTGTCAGACTGCTTGGGTAGCATGTGAAATGCTCTAGGCATAACCCCCAGAATTAAGGGAGGGGAAGTTCAATTAACAACACACAAAGGGGGAAGAAAAAAAGAGAGAAAAAAACTGGCTACCTCTGGTGCAGTTTATAACCCCCTAACCTATGGACAGATCCAGTATGCGTACCAAGGAAGGGACCCCAGTGCGTAGGGGACACCTTCACAAGATTTGCTCATACAATGTATATGCTTATTCATAATAAAGCTATTTAAAAGAACAAAAACAAAACAAAAAAGCTCTGAAGGCTCCAGAACATGTTAGTTAAAAGCTAGTGCCCTAAAGTTGCACTAAAGAGGCCGGTGGTGGTGGTCATATCTATTGCCAAGAATGTATTGTTGGTTGGTACTCCAGTGGCTAAACAAGATGAAATCTGTATTACTTGTGGAAGACCCCTTCAAAGGGGCTGTAGGATTTTGGTTTCATCAGATCATAACTGAGCTGGAATGCTACAAGTAACAGCTTCTGTTGGCCTTCCGAGACATGTTACGAGACCCAGCTGTTCAGTCAGGCCTTGTATGATGGAAGCCAATGGGCCAAACTGGCCAGACAGCAGGTTAATATTTTAATTTCTACATTAACGACTCTACATGTGCCCAGAGGTTGCGATGATGACTGTCTCATACACATACAGACAAAAGAGATAATAATAAATAAATCCCATCAGATTTCATTCTCATTTGCAGAGAAATTGCCAGCAAAGGCAAAGGAGCGAATAGCACAGATACCTGTGGCATTTGACACCTTCTCTTGTGAATTGTGTGAGTGGTGTTAATTCAGGTTAGCCAGCCTGTGTTTTGAAAATTGGCTGAAGAAGAGCAACCAGGACGGTCAGGGTGGGGCAGACAGCCAGCCTTTCCTTCTGAATACCAATTTGCAATCTTCAGTGCTGGCCACTCATGTTAGGTAAAAGTCACTTGACCTTGCTGGGTCTTTTCCCTCCATTTCTGCCAGAGGATAATGGCCACACTTTTATTTAACTCAGTACCTTTTGCCATTCAAGGAACCTCACCTACTTAATGGATGTCCTTTAGCCTCACAGTATCCACTAGTAAGTATTGTTTATATAACATGTGGAGAAAGTGAAAAGGCAGGAAGCTGAGCTGACCCTGAAAATTATAATATGAAGTCACCTGAAAAAGAGAAAATGGTTGCAGAGACTTCAGGACTGCTTTTGCATCTTTCCCCCCCCTGTATTCAGTATTTAAGAAATTAATTGGTATATTGCTTTGCAATGATAAATCATTTTTCACGAGGCAGTTTGAAGGTAGAAAGATGAGGAAAAAGAGATCAGAGCTGTAAAGTAGCTTGTTCAAGGTTACACAGCAAATCAGCAATTAAAATAATTCTCCTGGAATACTGACATGTGCTTTCTTGCCTTTTTGTCAATCCTGAGCTACAGTTCTTTTTATAATAAAGCTGCCTTATCAGGATATAGGATGTCATGAGTAATAACTCCAGTGGGTTATATAAATGCCGTGAAGTATCTGTCTTTCACACAAGCCCCTCCAAGCCCTCCCAGGGGCATATTCAAGGAAATAAAATGGTCTTTGAAACCACATCTGATGAAACAGTTCACTAGCTCTCATCCCACCAGCCCAAGGTCATGATCTCCCTCTCTAAGATTCTGGGTTATTCTCAGTAGTCAATAGTGGTGTGCCTGACACAATTCAACATGAGAAAAGGCCCTTTTAAAATATGCCCCTACTCTAAATGGTATTGTTTTCAGTGGTAATAATAAAATTAAATGGATCATTTAGGAAAGATACACAGCTAAGGAATTGCTTTGAACTTCATATACATTTATTCCAATAAAAATAACACAGTACAATAAATATAAAAGCATAGCAGCTACTCAGTATTTTTTAAATCTACCTAACAACTTGAACTTTGATTTTATTTTGCAATTAACATAACACTACATATAAATAATTATCCTCTAAGTAATAAGTGGATTTGATTTTTTAATTTTTACCAGGTGAGTATCCTGCTCCGTCACTCTTCCACCCATTCTTGTTTGAGCAAAGCCTGTCACTGATCCAGGAGCTTGCTGGTTTTCACTAGCTCTGGTGATTCTGGGGTCTCTGCTCCCCCTAGGACTGGGGTTACAGATACACATAGCTATACCAAATTATTTAAGTGGGTCCTGTATATCAAACTCCAGTCTCTCAGGTCTCATGTCTTCATGATTACACAGGAAATGCTTTGAATCCTGAGACATCTTTCCAGTCCATAGGTAGATTTCAATAAAACCAAATCAAATGTAAAGGAAGGATTAGGTAACTACTACTTATATCATAGACATAACTTTTTAATTTTTTTTTATTATTGTCCATAATGAGTTACATTATTTAATGGGCAAACAATAAGTTGTTATCCCCCGTTTCCCAATGCCCCTCTTCCCCATCCCCGATCAGCTGGATATCCTCCTCCTTGGGTAGTCAGGATCAATCTTTGGGTCAGGGGACCATGGACATCCTAGGAGACAGCCTGCTTCTTCCGGCCTTAGAGAGTTGCTACTGAGGGCAGCCATGACTTTGGGTATTCTCCCCCACCAAGGCTCTCACAATCTTTCCGCCCCCTCTTCCGCTCAGTTCCCTACATCATGGTGGGTGAGTATTAAGGATGTTATATTATTGAGATCTTTAGGGATCTCTGTACTTCTGATTTAGGTTTTGTCGAAAATCATTGGCGTCTGTCTCCTTGGTTTAACCTTTGTTGGCTGATTGGCTGTGGACATAACATTTTTATTGCTATTTCAGTTTCAAAGCAAATAATCTCAAAAGAAAACATTTCCATTTTTTAAAGATCAAAATTCAGTAAAAAATGATTGGCCTTTGAACTAAAATTTGGATTTTTCATCTGAAAATACTACAGTTTGTGTTTTTTTCTATCTCAGTTTTCAATTTTGAGCAAAAAGTTTCTTGAAGTGACTGAAATGATTTGAAGTAGCTCATAGAGTTTGTAATAACAGTACTGTGATATTTCGTTTTGAATTTGCTGCTGAAATGCAGTATGTATGTCGTGCTGTGGGGTTGCAGGTGCTGCCTAGTGCAGGCGCAGAGGATCCTGAATCAAAGCAAATGTGGGGCTGAGTCTGTGCATGTGTGCGCCAATATGTGTGTGAATGACTTGGGGATGGGCTGAGAGGAGGACAACATGAAATATGTCTGTGACCTACGATGGAATGGACTAATTATTAAATATCAACAGTACTGGGAGTAATTATTTTGAATTTAGATCAAAAAATCTCGTGAAGGAATATTTTACCACTGATTTTACACAGAACTGCTGATGCATTATAAGGACGCACCTTTGATGACTTTCATTATTGGTTTAAAAATACAGTACCACTGTACCTAGAAGGTACATCTATTAATCACAGGGCCTTGTGCTGACCTGCCAGAGCTCTGCTTCGGAAAAGGTCAAGATCATGAACCTGGGCCAAGCCTATCAGAGAGCTCTTCGGCTCTGACTGACATGAGGGTCTTAACAGCAGGGTCAGGAGACAGTAGCTTGTCTCAGAAACCCCTGGGCTATAAATGAAGCCTGATCCCATCAAGAACAAGAGATTGCCTTTCTGCCTAGCCATGAGAATGGCATTTAAAATTCAATATCAGAAAAGATATTGACGAGATTAAGGGCCTGGAGGAATTGATTTATGAGGAAAGACCCAAGGAATTAAATATGTATAGCCTGGTGTAATAGGATATTAGCTCTGAACACAATTTCATTTCTATGGTCCAGCATTCCCGTTATCAGTCATCTGAACTAGGAGTACTCTCCAGGAGATGTCTCTCCCCCAGGGGTCACTGTGCCCAAGCAGAGAGAGAAGTGCAAGGATTGATATGCAGGCCACAGGCTTGGTTCATCTCCTACCTGGCATAAATTGAAGTACATTTTCCTCCCCAGGAAGAAGCAGATGACATTTCCAACTAGAATAGATCTTGAGTAGTCTTACCACCTCCTGCAATGAGAAATTCAAGCTAGTTCAATTTCATCTTTTTTTTTTTTTCATGGGAAAGTAACTGCAGATGCTACATGGTAAATGCTAGTCCTTCCTCTGAACAAGTATTCTCTCCTTTGTCAGAAACACCACTCCACCACTCGGTTTGCTTGCCTTTCAGCAAAGCCTTCCTCTTAGGCTGTTATCATGTGCACTTGCGTTTTGCATCCTGGCTTTTCCTAATAACTGAGTATTGGCTCAGGATTCTCACCGTTAGAGAGAAAACAGGCTCAGATGGACTCATTTCATCAGCAAGGGCCGAGGCTGCTGTTCTTCAACAATCTGAAATCAGTGAGAAGCAAAACAAGATAGAGGGGTATAGGACATGGGGAGCCTGGGAGGATGTATGCAGGCCCAGGATCAAGCTAGAAGAAAAGGGCTGAAGGGACCATAGAAAGACCAGGAGCCGTGGAGCTGGCCCCAGCTGGAGCAAGGCTGAAATATTCAAGGAAATTGGGATGGAGACAAGGTGTATGGACACAGTGAGGCTGGATACTCACAAGTATTGCTATAGAAATCAACCTTTCAAACTGCTGCTAGTATAGGACCAGCCAGACAGCCACACCCTTCGTGTCCTGTGGAGGAAATTCCTTCTGGAAGGGCATACGCTCATCTCTTTGGGTGACACTCTACTGCCACTGATTGGGGCATCTGCTTGTAACAAAGTTAGGAAGATGAGTGACATTAAAATGAAGTTAAAGGGACAAAACATGTTAATTTAAAGTGATAACTCCATGGGCTCAAAGATTCGGTTGCTTTTTTCTAGTCAGTGGAACAAGTTGAGATTCACAAAGGGTCCCCTGAGCCCATTCTCCTGACCTCTGATCTCCTGGGTTCCTCTGGGAATTAACTGGTTGTTAACCAGTACTAGAGTATTTCATGTTGCCCAAATTAATTATTGTGTACATATTAATATTCTCTTGACCCAGAATTTTTTTTTTAAATATATTTTCTATTTTATTTATTTTATTTATTTTATTTATTCATTTTCAAGCAGAGAGAGAGAGAGAGAGAAAGAGAGAGACAGAGACAGAGAGAGACAGAGAGAGAACCAGGGCCACCACCTTGTGGGTCTGGCTTATGTGGGTCCTGGGGAATTGAACCGGGGCCTCAGGCACTGGAGGCGAGTGCCTTAACCGCTGAGCCATCTCTCCAGCCCTTGACCCAGAATTTTGAGGACAGGGTGCTTAAGGATGTTTTTCTTTATAGCTTCCATATTATTCAGCCTAGCAGAAAGCTCAGACTTGATTGAAGCAGTGGAATAATGGATATTAGAAATGCTTTCAGAGATAAGTATTGGTGAGATCTCTAAGCAAGTGGAGGATTAAATAAGGAGAGGGAGGAGAGGATGTGGGGAGAGCGAGCCAGTGAGTCAGTCACTGCCAATTATGGCTCCAGCTGGTATCATGGGCTCACCTGACCTGCCACCATGGAGACACAAAATCAGCATTCTACTTTAGGATCTTCCCTACTCTGTGCCATCCACTACCCACATTGTTCAACCACACTCTCCTGCCAAAGATTCCAGAATGTGCACTGAGTGTCAGCTTACAGTGCAGTTGTTGGCATATTTCATATAGGTATATAGACTATCGTCTCTGGCTTTCATGGAATTTCACCTTATACAGTCTATTAACTTTATAAAACATTACTTTGGTTAACAAAATTAATAAGATTTAAGGAACAAGCTCTGGGGAAATGGCTGTCAATAAAGTGAGTATCCTTATCATGCAAACATCAGAGCCAGAGTTCGTGTCCCCAGTACCCACATAAAGGCCAAGCATGGCCGCGTGTGTCTGTAACCCAGCACTGAGGAGCCAAGGAAAGAGGATCCCTGTTCTTGCTGGCTAGCTAGCCTACCCAAAATGGTGCCAGAAAGAGGCCCTGTCTCAGAAAAGGTAGAGAGTAATTGAACTCCTTAAGCACAAGCACATGCATCTGTATACACACACACACACTCACACACACACTTATGCTCACTCATACACACACTCACACACATACACACACTCATACACACACTCACACATACACACTTACGCTCACTCATACACACACACTCACGCTCACACATACACACACTCATACATTCATACTCACATACACATGCTCACCCATACACACGCGCTCACTCACACACACTCACACATACACATTCACATATACACACACATACACACTCATACTCACACATACACATACACAAACACACACACATACACACACACAAAAACAAACTCACATACACACATACACGAATATTCATTCACACATGCAAACACTTATGTGCACGTTCAAAAAAAGAAAAAAAAACGCACGAATGGACTTACAGTTTTTAAAGAAAAGTTTACCCCACCACACTGTACATAGATGAACTTAAAATCGGATGTCTCCCACAGACTAGCTCACAAGAGGGAACAATGAATGCCTAGGTACAAGCCATTGCTAGGAGGATTGTAAGTTTGGCACGTCCTGATTTCCTTATAAAACTGGCAGTGCACTGTGGTTGCCAAAGTAGAAATCACAGCTTGAGACAGGAAAATTGAGTTTTGCAAGTGGTAGGTCACTCCAAGACAGTGTGACCTTGGATACATGACTCAACCTCTGTGTACCTATGATTTTGCCATCTGTAAGAATAGAAATGTGACATCCCTTATTCCGGAGCTCCAAATAACATTTGTAATGGTGTTGAATTTGTCACAAAGAAAGACCCATTACATACCAAAGTCTCCGTCTCCCAAAGAGCATTACAAATGCTCCTATTAAATCAGTGGCCTAGAAATATCAAGACATGTCAGGTGTAGCATTTATTTACCTGCTTGTTGTCAGCCAGAGTGTCTCCACTTGATTGGCATATGGGTAATTGTCTAATTGGAACATACTCAGTCGTAACCACCAAAGAATGTAATAGTGCATCTGTTTGATGCCGTACTCTCCAATGTTAAGTTATAATTACGCTGCAGCCAGCCGGTCCAACCAGGAGACACTCCCAATTAAGTTCTAGCTGCCTGTGAATGTCTGTAATTGAGACACGTTGGCACTTAAAAAATTCAAACTAGAAAGAATAGTATACAGTCTCATAAATTTCAATAAAAAAGACCAGAAAGGCTGACTTAAATTGTCTAGGAACCATCTCACTTGTTTTTATAGGGCTTCTAGTCAAATGAAGCAGATCAGGCTTGAATCTCCTGTTTGGAATACATAAATATTAGATTCACGAGTTTATTCTTTGTAAACAAAAGAAAGCATTAATTTTGTAGAATGTACAAAACAGTCTAAGGATGTTGGTTTTATTTTCTCCTCCAACAGTGGTTTTGTTATTGTTTTTTTTTTTTTCTTGGTGGGACATAGTGAATAAATTACAGAATTATAAATTCACTGGTTGGAATTATTTAACCTTTTAAGAAATATTCTCAGATTAAGAAGGATATCCAGAAGTGCCAGAGCAATGGATCAAAATGTCGTAAATGGAGCCACTGTTTCCTCTGAGGGTTTTATGTATTTCTATGCCTAGAACAGTGAGTTATCCAGTGACAGAGCCCCAGGCAGTTTTTGTTGTTCTTTACTAAATCATGGTTTAATCACATAGAAGCAGAAAATCAAAGCAAGCATTCATCTGTTCATTCATTCGTTCACTTTCTAATTACTCTGTGTTGGATAAATTAAATTATTGACCCTGTTTTGATGGATGCCATCTAGTTGGGGAGCTATATATGAAATGTGTTTTGAAAACATAGAAATGTTCCTTTGGTGACTAGAGGATGTCGTTTCATGTGGGTTGTTCATGCGTGTTGCAGGTGAAGTGTATAGACATGGGTGCACATGAATGTGTGTCTATGTGCGTGGTTTGTGGACTTCTTGAGGGGTCATTGTACACTAACACCCTGGTTCATCCACGCAGCTGGGTGGACAGAGTCTTGGGACAGTGGTGAGCCAATGAGAGGAAGAACTCTCAGGGGACACTTGCAGTGAAAACCTCCTTTATTATTTCTGGGAGGGTGTTTTTATTTAGGAGGGAAAGGGGGGCAGATGTATAAGCAGCAAGGAGATTGGCGGGGGCAGGGTGGTCTGTGGATGTTTCATGAAGAGATTGGCAGGGGCCAGTAACCTGTCTACGCCTGGTTTGCATAGATAAGTTGTGGGGACTCTCTCAGCCCCAAGTGGCAGGAGTTATGTGACTTTAGGCATATAACGGATGGCGGTAGCTATAGAGGAGCTATGACCTTTAACCTTTTTATTGCCCAGGCTTGTTATTACCTTATAGCTGAAGTATGTGAACTCCAGTAAACTCGGGCCTTGAAGTGCCTGGGCTTACCAAGGTTTGTTGGGGCCCGCTAGGTGACTGGAGTTTAGGGGAGGGGGAGGAGACAGACGGCCAAACTCCTACTGATCTCAGGTAAGAATGAGATAATCAGGGTTTCAGGCCAGTCTCCACTTTCCTTTAACCCTATGTTCTCCGTGCCCCTCAGCAGGGTCCCACACATATACATGTGGAGACCAGAGGACAACTTCAGATGTCATCCTCAGGAATATCTCCCACTTTTGAGGCAGGGTTTCTCATTGGTCTGGAGCTCACCAGTTAGGCTAAAATTGCTGGTCAGTAAGATATAGGAATCCTCCTGTTTCTACCTCCCCAGAATTAAGATTACAGTCACACACTGCCATGCCTAGCCTTTTTAAGTTTGGGAACTGAACTCAAATCATCATGCTTGCAAGCAAGTCAACTGAGCCATCTCCCAGGCCTAGAGTGTGTTCATTGAGGACTTGTGTAGGTTTTGCCCATGACCATGACACAGGGACAGCCTGATAAGTGGGAATGTCTGTGAGACCCTGCTGTACACCCAAGCTTTGCCCTGGTGAGCAACCATGACTGCCTGAAAGATAGGGTTCTTTGCAATTGTGCAAAGACATTATATAGGCTTGTCTTGAACCAAAGGAATGTTTAAATTTGGTCTTAAAGATTGAATAGGCAGAATTCTGGTGAGCTTGTCATAAAATATGAGAGTCCTAGCCATGGCTGGAGAGGGATGAGATTAATAGCTCTTCTCTCATCTTTAAGAGCTAGGAAACCAGCAGGACTTTTAAGCTGGAGAGCCCTTTAATTCTTGAGAAAGTGCAAGGTAGATATCATGGGTTCAGGCAACATCCAGAGAATAGGAGGTGGCCTCAGGGACAGCGGAGGCAAGATGAAGAGAGGTAAAGCAATGGGCAGGGTTATGAGGGGAGGATACCAAGGGAGAAGGAGAGGGGGATGTGGGCAGAGCATGTGCTAACAGGCATGATTTGAAATGCAGCTAGTTAAGGATCTAGTGGGTGCCTGAAAAGTCAGCATCTACAGCACCACATGTGTGGGGTGCACCTGGAGCCATGGGCACAAGTGGGATCACTACGGAGAGCAGGATGAGAAGAAAGCCCATCAGAGGGGCTGGCAATTAGAACAGTCTAAGCAGAGTGCTGGGGACAGGGGCAGACTGAAGAGTAAACTGCATTGAAGTGGTTTCCCTCCCTGTTTGTGCATTAAGCAGGCATCTGTGAAGGCTCAGAAACATAGTCCATGTCTTGGCCACACCTCTCATTATTCAGAGTTCACTGGGCTTTGGCGGGGCCAGAGAGCAGTATTTTTAAAGCTTCTCCGATAATTGTAGAAAGAATTAAGAACCACCATGGCCTTGGCTGTTCTTTTAGGGAAAGACGTGTAAATAGAACCTCTGAGTGTGCAGGCATGTGATGAGTTGCTCGTGCTCCTAGGGGAGAAAGAGCAGGCATCGACAGAGGAATACTCTTGGCACAGCAAAAATGAGAAGCTTGCCTCAGGGTCCTCACGTGGATGCGGGGCACTTGTGGGTGAGTGGACCACACAGCCATCATGTGTCACTTGACACATTACCTCCTGGGCATGTCCTGAGACCTGGAGTGCCACTGCTGGATATGTGTCTTGGGCAAATTCTCCCACAGGACCATAAGTGAACAAGTGTTGATGTGGAGAACTGTAGATATTGGTCCTTCACTGGAAAGCAGATTAGATGAAATCGGGTCCACAGAGTATTATGCAGCCATCAAAAGCAATAGGTCAGGTGTCTAAATGTTAGCATGGATGGATCCTAAAAATATAATGCTGATTGAAAACATAGTAAACACTAAAAAGCATGGTTCCATAAAAGAAAATTCACTAAACAGCAACAAAGTGTTAAATACATTCAAGGACTGGAGAGGTGATTCAGTGGTTAAAGGTGCTTGTTTGCAAAGCCTGATAAGGCCCAGGCTTGATTTCCCTGCACCCATGTGAAGCCAAATGTACAAAGTGATGCATGCATCTGGAGTTCGTTTGCAGTGGCAGGAGGACCTGGCTGCCCACATTCTCTCTTAATGTCTGCCTCTTTCTCTCTGTCTCTCTCTCTCAAATAAATAAAAATATAAAAAAGAGAAATGCATTCAAATAAAAATCTAAATACTAATCAATCAAGGGGTTGTCATGCAGCATGTACATCAGCAGGGAACATGTTCTTCAGTTTCTTCAAACTGGTCCTTTGTCAGGAGGCTTTCCCGATTTGAAGCTCATGAATGTACTCTCCAGCCTGTGTGGACATTAACATAGAAGCCTTACAGTCAGCGTAGCACAGCTCGAGATGAGTTACAGTTGGAAAGGCAAGGAAAGCTCAAGGCTTACACAACCCCTTCAGTGGCCCTGCTTAAAAATAGTGCTATGGGCCATAACTCAGTGTTTTGACAGCTTATATCAGCAGTTTTCTCAGCTGATATATTGATTGCAGTTTGGGCTTCATCCTGCTGATCTAATAAAATATTGCCGTTATAACAGAGAAAGTAAAAAGATCTTTTGTGGTCCCTACTACATGGTGAAGCAGCTCAGTGGAGCTGCTGTGAAGAGAGCTTTACTCTCGTGTGCAGTCGACGTCAAATTGGACAAGTCGACTGTTTTTTAATGATTTGGTTTCATCATCTATCAGTATGCTGTTTACTGACATTATTCTACATATTTTTTTTTACAAATACTCGTCATTAGTCAGAGAAATATAATGGTGCCTTCACAAATACTGAAACATCAGTATCACATGCAGCCTGCTAGTATGTCCCAAAATGCAATGTGTACTGCACAGTAAAGGAAACACATCATGAAAGTCCAACCAATATCTGGAATAAGCTTTAAGATACACAAAGATCTTGTCCTTATTATTTCATAATTTTTTCCCACTTTTTATTAATAGCTCCCATAATTATAGACAATAAAGCATGATAATTCCCTCCCCACACCTACTTTTCCCCCTCTCAAATCCACCCTCCATCATATCCCATCCCCCTCTCAATTAGTCTCTATTTTGTTTCAATATCATCATCTTTTCCGTCCATAATGGAGGACTTATGTAGGTAGTGTTGGGCACTGCAAAGTCATGAATATCAAGACCATTTTGTGTCTGGAAGATTGCACTGTAAGCAGTCCTACACTTCCTTTGGCTCTTATAATCTTTCTGATACCTTCCACAATGGACCCTGAGCCTTAGGAGGTATGATAGAGATGTTCCAGTGCTGAACACTCCACTGTGTGGGACCCTGCTGAGAGGCATGGAGGACACGGGGTTAAAGAAAAGTTGAGACTGGCCTGGAACCTCGATAATCTCATCGTGAGACCAGCAGGAGTTCGTCTGACTCCTTCCCTCTCCAACCTCCAGCCACCTGTTGGGCCCCAGCAAACCCTGATAAGTCCAGGCAATTAAAGGCCTGAGTTGACTGGAGTTCATATAATTCAGCTATAAGGTGGTAACAAGGCCCAGGCAATGAGAAAATCCTTCCAGCTTATCTATGTACCTGGCCCCTGCCAATCCTTTCATGAGACATCCACAGGCCACCCTGCCCCCACCGATCCCCTTGCCGCTCATCCCCCTGCCTCTCCTTTTCCTTCTGCATAAAACCACCTTCTTCAACCTAATAAACGAGCTATTCACTGCAACGATCTCCCAAGAGTTCTTCCTCTTGCCTGCTCACACATTTTCAACACTCTGTTCACCTGGCTCCATGGATGAACAGGGAGTCAGTGTGCAGTGACTCCCTAAGTAATCCACGGACACAGTGTCAATTGTTCTTAGCACCTTGGTGTCTTTTGCAATATCCCAGAGGTCACCACTATCTGAAATGAGAAGCTTCTCTAGCCAAAAATGAGAGTAGCATTATTATATGGGCATGAACTTTAAAGAAAAAAAAGTGCTCATAAGGCAGTTTAGTGGGTATAATATATGCATCTAGCCAGATAACAACAGGTATTACTCCCCCAGGGCTCATGACCTCACCCACCATAGGCTTTTGACTAGGTCTTCAGTACCAGACATGTATTCCCTTCCATGGAGCAGGCCTCCAGTCCAATTAGAGAGCAGTTGGTTTTCCCCACAATAGGCATGCCACTATTGCACCAGTTGTCACATTTGGCCTGGCTGACCAATCCTAAGGCTTGCAAAGTCCACTACTGTTCACCACCATTGATGACGTCTCTCTCCCATCAGGGATATTTCCAATATCTTCCAGCCACCAGGCCTTCAACCCTACTCATGCTAAACATCCTTTGCCTTCACAGCAATTGCTGACCATCCAGGAAGAGTTAAACAGCAAAAAGTCAGAACTGGAGCAAGCAAGGGAAGAGCAGTCTCACACACAAGCGTTGCTGAAAGTCCTCCAGGAACAGGTAAGTTTACCAGTCAGTACTGGCAGCCTGACATACTCCCTAGCATGTCACCCATGCAAAATAATTAGCCTGTGTCCTGCCCAACCTCCTCGCAGTTTTGTCATGTGGAACTTGGGCTTCTCAGCGCCTCCGTCCTCACCCACGTACCCAGTCAGACTACCCAAGCCCATCCATGTTGTGTGACTGTTTCTTCCGGAAGACAAATGCTTTTTGATAAAGTTTAACTATACAGCAATATAGCTATATTTCATAGTAATCAGCAAGTTTCCTCTTAAGTCGAGGAGTGAGGGAAGTAAGTTTAGTATAATCCATGGTAACCCTGCAGACCCATGAATTAGGAAGACTGATTCATAGTGACATTAAAAAGATATTGTCCCTGTGCATCAGGGCACTTATCAGTCCATTGTGAGCAGCAAACCCCTCAGATGAAGCCTGTACAGCTGATCACTTCGTTCTAGCTCTCTTTGATAGGAAAGTGTGGCCTGACATTGATAAGTGGACGGGAGAGGATTGTCTTACAGCAGGGTAAGATGGATCACTCTGCGGGCAGCAAGTGAAATCAAGCCCCTTTGTCTGTCCTGGAGGAGCCAGAGAGCCCTGGAAATGCTTTCAGTTTCTGGCCTTCCCTTACTGCCAACAACATAACTAACCAAAAGTAATTAGGCAGGGGTGGGCGTCACAGATAGTAATTCTATCCCTCTAGTCAAAGGTAGTTTGTCTTCAAATTTCATTCAGATATAGTCATGAGAAGCTTAATAGAGCATATATTCAAAAAGTGATATTTTAGGAAATAGGAAGTAGATCTGGGACTCAGTCACTTGGCAAGTGATCTTTATTTTTCAGTGATTTGGAATCAAATGTATATATGTGCATGTATGTGGGTTTGTATTTAGTTTGTGATGAAAGAAGTGACACATGAGAGAAAAGTGAAGATGATAGCTTATAAACGTTTATAGCTTTGAAGGAAAATTATTTAAAATGTAACAATTATCTTTATATGTTTAATGGAGGTTCAGTAACTTACAACGAGGCTGAATCTGCATGAGTTCAAATATGTTAGTTTGAATTGAAAAATAGTGGATGAAATGTACAACGACCTACCTCCCTAGAGACCTAAAATCACCCCTCCCATCACCATCATGAAATTTTAATAGTAGAGCTGATGTGATCGAAATTTGATCCTAATGAGACACACACAGCTTTGGGCTTTTGCTGTTTTCTCTTCCCCTCTCTTTGATTTTTTATTTGGTGGTATTGTTTTTGTATTTTTTAGATAGCACTAACTGGAGCAGGTAGGCATGAATGGCTTTTTTCTCAATGACTCAAATCTGTATTTTGAATTGAAGCCTAAACCCATGTATAAAAAGACTGAGTTGTACAGAATGTACTGGTAGTCTCAGAGGGGCGTGTGCTTTCGAAGAACAAAGTGCACAGAGACGCTGGTGGAACATCACACTTCACTTTCCATCACTTAACAGGGAGGATGTGAAGGTACACAGAAGAGCTAAAATCATTAAAGACCTAGAAAGTATGGCTGAGAAGGCAGTGATTTTTCCATCTTCAGTGTCAATTTAAAATGAAATTGCTCTTTTCAAGTAAAGATACATGAGCCTAAAGAGGCCCAAGTCATTTGTGCACCATTGCCGCTACCAGGCTGTTTGCCTGGGAGCCCCTCGCCTGCTGCCCATGGCCATCCTTGCAGAAGGCACTGTGTGTCCTGTTCCACCTCTGGGCAGCTCCTGCACACCCCAGACATGCTGAGAAACACACCTCTAGCCTCTGTGAGCACTGCCCTATGAAGCTTTCTTTGGATTTGTATGATGACATGTGTAAATACCATGCCAACACCCGCATAGTTATGGGTTTATCACCCCTCCCCCCAAACACACTCCCTTTTCTGAATACTTGAGGATTTTGCTATCAAAAGCAATGGACATAGCATGGGAAGCCTGACAAGAAAGGTTGCGTCTTGTGCACCCTTCCATAGCTCAGCTGGTAGAGCGGAGGACTGTAGAAAGGTTGAGTCTTGAGGACTCACCCTGCCCTGTGGTTCTCACCCATGCAGGGAAGGCTGAGTTCTCCAGCCTTGTTTGCTGAGATGTAGCTTCCCTGGGGGCCTCCACCACCTACTCTTACTTTCCTCTGCATGGCAGACACAGGAACATGCTCACCAACCACTGTCCTCAGGGAGAGCAGCAGGATGAGGGGATAGGGAGTGGCTGTGGGGCAATCCCAGGTCCTGGAGCTGCCGAGCATGGCAAGGGCCTGTGGGAGGAGTTGTGCAGAGTCCTTTCCTTCTGTGAAAACCAGAGCCGCCTTCTGAGCTAATGTCACTCTAACTATGAAAGTAAAGCTACTGGCTAAAGTGTGGAGGTGCTAAAGAGAAAGGAGACAAGGAATTCCATAATAAGAAATTTTCAGCTACAGAAAGATTTTGCTTTCAAATTTTTTGGCACACTCTATAGCTGATATTCCTATCATTGTGGAGCACCTTTGCATATTTCTATGAACCATACATTGTCCACACTCCCTTGTCTTTGTCATACCTGCAAGCTTCTATGATGTACCCTAAGGAGGAGCAGCCATGTTCACTGTGTTGTTGATGACTCGGTTGATGTGACAATGAGCCGAAGAGCCATGGATCCAAAATTAGCTGCCTCATCCTCAAAGTCCGCATATTGTCATTCTTCTTGCAAAACCCCACTCTTGACCTAGAAAGGGGATGGCTTTCTTGCACAGGTTTAAGACTATTGAAAAAACAAAAGATGCTTTCATTTTAATATGTACAGTTAGCCCTGGAGAACCAGGGTTTGGAATCACACACACTTCGCAGGACATTCCTTTCAAGTTTAAACAACTTCCCACCAAGTACTTTTTCTTTGGTAGCAAAAGGCAAAAGGAGGTGCAGCTTACTCTTAAGCCTTGAGAGAGAGAGAGAGAGAGAGAGAGAGAGAGAGAGAGAGAGAGAGAGAGAGAGAGAGAACACATGTGTTCAAACATTTGCTGTTAAGAATCTCATTTGAAGAAGAGCTTTCTTTTAATGTGCCCGTGGCCAAGGAGATGTTTTCCCAGTCCTTCTCCTGGAGGAAGCAAACTGTCTTCTCCTGTTACATCAGAAACATCAGCCAATCCAACCCGTTCTCAGGGAGGACATGTGCAGGAGCACTGCAGTGCATGCAAGTGGCTGAATGCTCATCAGTCACCAGTGATCGTTACTATTACATCATTTAGCTGGTGGTAACTTGCAAACGCTGCAGGGTTTAAATTAATGGCAATCCAACTAGGAAATGGAATCATTTATTATTCTAAAGAACCAATTTTATACATTTTATGCCTATGGAACGACTTTCTAATCTTATTATTTAAAAAATAATGATCAAGATTCATTTATTGTTTTTGCCAACCCTCAGGCTTCATAAAATATTGGTCTCAAACTGGTTTCAATAAGATTCATTATAATTATATGCTCCATCTGTTTTTCCTCATTGGAAGTTTTACAAAGTGCAACCTCAGATAAATCCGAGTTAACAAGATGATTTATACTTTGCAGATATGCTTGCTTATTCTTTTTTGTCGCTTTTTTTCTTTTGGTTTTGCAGTTAAAAGGTACCAAGGAATTAGTGGAGACGAATGGCCACAGCCACGAGGATGCAAACGTAGGTACCCCCAGCCTGGTGCTGGCGCCTGTCACTGGGTGTTGGTTGAACCCTGGGAATGTGGCACTTAAAAATCTCCATCAAAAATTCTAATCCCAGTGGATTTGCTGGATTCTTTCATATTCCAAAGATAGAAAGTAATGATGTGTTGGAGGGACAGATGGAATGCACCCAACAGGCTAAGAAGTTGTACTTACTTGTATATTTATTATGTTTGCCTGTCAATAAAGGTGATAATTAAGTGATTGACATGCTAAAGAGGTCTCAGAGCACCTCATTGCTCCAAGAATAGCCTTTGGAGATGTATTGCTATTCTGTTTTGACTACAAATATTAGTGATACATCTGGTGCCCAATGCCAGCTAGTGCCATGACTTCCTTTCCTCCTGACCCTTGACTGTCCAAATGCCAGAAAGTTGTGCCTTGGAAGTTCCATAGTCTTGGATGGAATATTATACCTTGTAGGTCATTGTCTCTCAATGTGTTTGATGGCTTTATTTTTGTCTTAAAAATTGATATCTGTATGTGTTTGATTAGTCTCATCACAGGAAATGCTCACTTAGTAGTTCTTTTCACAAAACACAGAATCAGACATGGTAATGAATGCCTGATTAAGCTAGAGCTAGAAGAAATTATATATTTCATATTCACTTTGTTTAATTATATACAGCAGAGAGCCTAATATTCAGCACCAAAAAAAAGCCCCTTTGTAATTACTATTCCTACCCAACAGCTTTTTAACATAGGATGTGGATGGAGGACCCACTGTGTCCCTGGTGCTCTGTTAAGTTCTAGCAGGGAGAGGAAGGGATGCAAGAGCCATGTCATCTGCTCCCAAGGAACTTACACTCAAGCCACAGAGTGAACACAAGCTGTGGACAGAATGGGATGTGTTCACAGCAAGATGGGATGCTTTTAGAAATCCAGACCTTTCCTGCAGCTTGACCACTTACCTGACCTTTTGAGTTTCATCTTCCTCATGGGCAAAACAGGTGGCATCTCTTCTCTTAAAGGCTTATCATGACATTGTATTGTAATGAGCCAAGGCCCATGAAAGCCTGAAGCTGTGGTGATTGCTATTCTTTCATGCTGAGTAATCAAAGCAGGCTTCCCGAATCTGTGAGGTCTGAGCTTTGATAGGATGGGGAGCCAGAAGAAGCTGGCATGTGGCACTCTCACCCTTGGCAGTGCTGTGACATATGTAGAGTTTGTCTACTATGTCTAGTCCGTGATCTGGCCTTCTAGGGACACATTCTCAGCCAGAGCTTTAATACCTGCTACAGTCAGGGCTGGTCCCTCTGTGCCTTCCAGGGAAGCTACTGTCTAATCCAATAAGCTAGACAGAATGCAGTTTGCCCCAGTTTCCTGATCTGTAAAATGGGATATTTCCTCCTTTCCTTCCTTCAATATCCCTGCAAAAGAAAGGAAGATAATCATTGTGGGAGCCCTTTGAGATTGTGAGGGGCTGTCTGAGTAAAATGTTGTCATAAACTCAACTGCTGATTGGCTTAAATCAGAGATGCATTAAAGACAGTCTCAGGCCCTTCCTTGGAACATTCATTTATTATTAAATAGACAAAAGTAGAGAGCAGCTTTGATGGCTTTTGTCTCTTCTGGCAAAATGTTTTTAGACTTGAAAGATGTCTGTCTAGGATTGCTGAGGGAGACGTTGTAATCAGCTCAGAGAAGTGACAATTTGAGGCATGGGAATTCTGGCGAGGGAGATGGAGGAGCCACACCTGGACCAAGAACTGTCTGGGAGGTGACTGAGTCTAGTGCTCCCTGCCAGTCACGTCTGTGGCCACCTCCCCACCTGGAAGACTGGGCTCTTCCTCAGTTGTCGCGAGTTGGCCTGCAGGTAGGCCATTCACTTGTCCTCTTGTTTTGTCTGTAATTTTGCCTCCCTTTGGCAGTTCCCCTTAGCTCCACAAATCAGTTTGGAGGAGAGGTGCATTAGAATCCACTCTGTGGTGATGTTTTTAATGTCTGAAAGAATGCCCACCAGCCCTTGGTGGGTTGGAAGAGATGAGGGTTGCAATTCAGAACTCAAGAGCTTGTGTCTAATGTGGTTACTGAAAGTCTGTGTGATTAGGGAAGCACGTGCATGATCATCTGGCCTAGGCACACTCAACCTGTGTGGATCCCCTTGTTCTGCACCACATTGGTGGTGTGTGGGAGGACTTGTGCAGTGTGGGTTTTAATGCAGACTTTGAGGTTTAAAGTTCAGAACTAGAGGCTGTTGACTCAGATGTTTTTCACTATAATTATGCATGTCTGGGCAGAAGTTTTACACGCTATCATTTATTAATAGCTATACAGTGGACTGATTCTGTCTTAGCTAAGTATGCTTGTGAAAAGAGGCAGTTTGTGCCTTTTTGATTTCTCATTAAATTTGGAGTATTTTCTTACCACCAAACATTCCTCAAAGTCCTAACTTGTAGATATGATATAGAATCATTAGACCACATACCTGTGTTAACTTCCAGTGTTCTTCTATTATAAGCACTACTGTCATTAACATGCCCTTCAACCTTGGTCATATCTTTCTTATTTGCTTCTGGGCATTCTGTGTATTGGTAGCCATGTCTCATTGTCTGACAGGGAGCTTCAGATGTCTGCTCCTGCTTATATTGAGGATACCAGCATGGCACTTGCACACATCCAGTGTGTGATGAGATCCACTAAAAGATATTTTGAGGCTTGAGGTCTTTACTTTGCCTTAGTCTCAACCTATCCTGCTTTTGGCATGCTACATTATTTTTCCATTGCTTTTATGTTTTACTGAACACCAACAGAATGTGGTCAATGCCTACTCCAGCAGTCTTGAAGCCTCAAAATGGATATCCCCTTAAAAAGCCCCCATAGCAAAATATCTGTTAGGTCTTCCCTAGGCTAATTTTAAACAATTACAGCCAGAAGCGAGTCATTTGCAAAGGCCTTTCTCTCCAAGAGGACTTGCACAGTTCCAGCTCTTACTTGCTGATTTTCTGTATGGTTTCTGGTTTAGAAATGGATGAATTAATGACCAATGAGCAGTCCAACATTTTCTATGTACCTAAATTTAAAACCAAAATTCACCCCAGTTCTTTTAGGGCTTTCAGTTATTCTGGTCCCATTTTTTATTTCCTCAAAAGCAAAACTGTGCATTTCCTTTTGGTCCTTGTTTCCAAGCTGTCTCATGACCCCTCAGTCTGCTGAGTAACTGCCCTAGTCTCTGTACTTACGTGTAGCAGAAATCAAAATCTAAAAGTCAAGAGTATCTGTCCTCATCTTGCATCTTTTTGATAACCTTCTTCCCATTAGGATCACCACCAATAATCCCCATCTGTATTTGTTTGGAAACAGGTGGAAGGCAAGGGGGAGTGGGCATGTAGGAGCATGAGGCCTGCAGTGCACAGCACGGCTGTCTTCCCTTGGATCTTTTTTTTCTGCCACCCTACATTCATCTGTTTGCATAGTCCAGATTCCCATTAGGGGTTAAATAAATCATTTTGCAATCTGTAAAGAGGTTTAATGGGTGATACTGAAGGTTGCAGCTGTCAAGCAGAACACTACCCAACAATAAAACAAAAACACAAAAGAAGAAAAGACTTCAGTTTTTCCCTTCGTCTTCTTAAGAGCATAAATCCTTGGAGCTGTCTTTAAATCTGTCAAAGTAAAGATGTTCAGAGTGTATGGAAGAGATATTGTGCAAAGAACATTCTTCTACGTTAGCACAGAGTGACAGCAAGTTCTCATTAACCATATATTTTAATGATGTATATGAGGAAGGCTCTGAGGTGCCCAGTGCTTTGCCTGCTTCCAGAGTATGGCTTTCATCTTTGAATCAGGTAAGAATATGTGCTGTGCACTAAACAAGGCGAAGCTGAACCACTTTCTGGAAAAATGGGATATCAGTCTCCATGAAAAGAAGAATCCAGGCTTAACCTGATCCTTTCTCGACATCACCACAAGCAGCCTGCCCTTAGGAACCATGATCTTGAGCTGGGAAAGGAACCATGAAGACAGGAACAGAGGAAGCATTTGCCCCTTCCATGCATGGGTTCTCTCAAAGTCCAGTTAGGACCAAGCCTAGCAGACATTGTCACACGCTCCAAATCTCCACAGCTCTTACATCTTCCTCCCTGTTTTTATCCTCACAGCTACTTTCTCACCATCTCCTACTGTCCCCAGCCTGCAGAGCCCCTTGGTTTGCCTTCCCACATACCTTTCCATCCCTCTTTTACTCACCCTACAGATATTCTTCAAGGGTGTCACTAGAGGGTTCGATGCAGATCTGGGTGCTTAGTTCAGCTCTGACCAACTCTGCCATTTATTGCCTCAGTACCCCTGATCAGTCGTATACCGAGCCTGCTTTTCTCACGTATAAAATGAAGATAATAGCCAGACTTTCCCATGGGTGCTATTGTGCCATACTGCACAGGACTAACAGGATTGGTATGTATAAGCCTTGCAGGCCAGCACTGTGCTGGGCGAATCATGAAGTTGCACCCCTACCCATAGAGTTGACTTCCTGTCTTTGTGCCCTTCCCAAACTTGCCTGTCCTGTTACCTCTGCCAGGCCTCTCTGCTTTCAGATCAGTATCCCCATGGGCTTGAGGTGACTCTGGAGTAAAGACCTTTATTAGAAGGGCTGCAGGGCTTGGGGAAGTGGGGTGCAATAAATGACTCATAGATAGCTTTAACCCCCACAAAGCTCAACTGGACAAGCAGTAGTCACTTTGTCTCACCTATAGGGAGAGAAAGCACATACCTGGAGGTGCCCCAGGTTACCCTTACTCTATAGACGCCTGAAATAGAAGAGATGGACTTTGCAGACAAGCATTCCCTATACCCTGTGGATCCAATCCTGCTCATACAGCCGAACTGCCTCCCTCTCCACCCCAGCAGTCTTCTCCTGGCTGCCTCACTACATTTTCTGCTCTCAGTGAACTGTGGAGTTTGCTGTGTGCTGTGAAATCCAGCACATTCCACCCCAGCATCCTTGAGAAGGTTGGTGACTGAAAGGGTCCCTGTTGGTACACCCCTGCCTTCCCCCTAAGCATGAGCAGCACTAGGAAGGATTGGGCAGAGCTTGGGGAGAGCCAGCTATACAGGGGCTGCCCTTGCTTCTGATCAACATGGAAGGGAAGTTTCCTGTCCACGCACCTCACTTCCATAGCTAGAGCCTGGAGCTAAATGCAGAAACGGGATTTGGGGAGATGCGCGTGTACCGCTGACATGTTGGGCCTAGCACTGGATCTGGAGCATGTAATAGGATTTGGACACATTTAATGACATTGACAAGTTGAGTTTAGAGAGCTGAAAATACCTTTTCCCCCAGGTCAGGTTAGAGAAAACGGGGAAGGGAATAAATTTCAGCATTATGGGCACTGGTCAGGCATGGACATAGATTCCTGTAATGGAAAGCTGAGATCTGAACAAAAATGCTCTATTTTAAAGACAAAGTTTACTTCCCTAAGAAGGTTCATGGTCATCTGGCATAAAAGAAGATGCAATTGTTTAGAATGAAAGATTGATAACTTTTATAGAGGCTCTATACATGCATATAAACAAATATTTCTATTGTAAAGGTCCATTTTTTCTTAGAGAAAACTTGGAAATAGCAAAAAAATATATACAAAAACAATCACCTGCAATTTCACCACTCAAAAATTCGTGTTTCCACTTCTTGTTTTCTCCATTGGTGCCCTGTACATGTATATTCATTTTTATGGGATTTATAGAACATCATGTTGACAATTTTACAGCCTGTTTTTTCTGTATGAATCATGAGCATCCCCATGTTATTAAATGTTTTCTTGATATGATTTTTAATGACTACCTACTATTTCATGCCACCGATGTACTCCAGTTTATTTTATCATCTCTGCTGTGGGACTTAAAATATTGTTGGTTTTTGCTGTCACGGGTAGTATGCAGTGAATGCGCTGTAACAATGTTGGCTAATTCATCCATCACTTAAACACTTTATAAATGAGGAAGTTTTGTCCTGGATTGGAATTTAGGAAAAGAAGGAGATCTACCAATTCTTTAAGAAGATTAAAGCTGGGCATCTACTTGAAGTAATAAAATAAATAGCCCACAATAATATCTGGATATTACCTCTAAGAGGACATGCTTAGCTCCTCAACAGGGAAGGAAGAGAGCTCTGAAGGAGGCATATTCCCCCTTTGAAGAGAAAGCAATCACATATACTCCATAAATAATTTAGAAGAACGATACTTAGTGATGCTGTTTGGAGTCGTGTGCTGTGAGCCACAAGCCAGTCTTCATGCTGCACTCTGTGCACCTCAGACCAAGACTAATGGAATCGGGCCACCACCCCAGTGAGGCTTCGCTACTCTACCCAGAGAATAGGTGAAAATGAGAAGCGTGATTAATCGAAAGAACTAGATAAGTTCTAACCCCAAACAGAACATTAAGCTTTCATGTCTTATTATGGCCCAGACATTATGGGTAAGCTCCCGCCTTCAACACGAGAGCATATACAGACATACAGCCATGACTCAAATGCAAGTAAAACCCTTCTCAAGCTACATGAACCTGCAGGGCTCAATCACAGCATTTCTGCTTCAAGTGGGATATGGCTTAGCATTTCCTGACATTCTGAGCAAAAACTGGGACTCAGAAGCATTTGTAAACAGGTCCAGGAGCTCAAAAGGTGGACTGAAGCAGAAAATTGCTCTAGGGCCTTCTGGACACTGCAGGGAACAGCAGGGAGCCACAGTTTCCACTACATCTTTAGTCCTACTGATGCTCAGAATCAGTGGTCTGAATACAGTGAGGAGCAAGGCCTACCAGTAGGCAAACCTCACCTCTTTTTAACTCTGTTACACAGGAGCCTTTGGGCTTTCTAAAAGTTTACTTTTATTACTTAGAATGTTAAACATTCCACAGTGCTTTCCATAGCCCTTAGTGTCCACTAACCAGATAAACTCAAGAAGGGGGAGATGTGAAATGCGCCCACATCTAGCTAGCAGGGGCTGGACTTCCATCCTTAGTACTGTTCTTCATGTGGGCTGCTTGCTCGGCACTGCCTGGCTTTCTTCCCAAGAGCAGGGTGACCTTCGCACTTCTCCATGTGCTGTTCATCTCCAGCTTCATCTACCACAGCACTGCATGAGTCACAGGACCTATGTTTGATTCAGGAAACATGTAGGAAGATGACAAAGTCAAAGTAGGTTCAAAGGTGGGAAGAAGAAAAGCCCAGAAAGACCACAACAGAAAGAGCCTCCCTTTCACTGCTCTCTGTGACCTGCCAGCCCATCAGTCAGATGCAGCCCACTGGCAGCAGAGCAGTGGCTTCCCGCCGACTCCCTCACCAACCCCAGCAGTGAAATAAATCTGACCAAGAAAGAATCTTTGTGGTCGTATCAATATCCAAGCTGCATGAAAAGTAAAACCAAAAGTAAGGTCTTAAATTCAAAGCAAAAAGCTCAAATGACAATCTGCAAATAAAATTATTGCTAGGAGCCAGGTGTGGTGGCACCTTTCATCCCAGCAGAGGTAGGACGATTGCTGTGAGTTTGAGGCTAGTCTGGGACTACAGAGTGAGTTGCAGGACAGCCTGAGCTAAAGCGAGACCCTACCTCAACCCCCAGTCCTCCCAAAATATAAAAATGTAAAGATTATTGCTGGTTTCCTAAAGGCACCTACACAGCTCAGACATGGAGATAAATATATTTAAATTACCAACAAATGAAGTGTGTCCTAATCCTCCTGCCAGCTCAAGTGGAGACTCACCTCTCCATGTTCTCACATAGGCCTCACCCCAAGTGTGAGCTCACAGCCACCAGCTGCAGCTCCCTCTGCCTCCATCCTGGGGTGAAAGGATTGCGTCTAGCCATACCGGACATTTTAATCAAACCTCCGAGAAGGTTGCAAACCTCAAACCAGTGATTGTAAATCTAGTTTAGGGGACTGCAGAATTTCCAAACTCGACAAACAGCTTATCATGTGATTTCCTTGAAGGCTACTATGTATGACCTGCAGAGCAAAACCTGTCTTGGAAGGAATGCTCTTGTTCAATGGAGAAGGCATCCTATGCTTTGTTACAATTTAATATGCTGCCTGTGTAGACACAGAAACCTTCCTGAAAATGAGTCCAGCATCCTTGGCCATGCAAATGTCAGAGCCAGGGAGGTGCTGGCCTATCACCCTCTCTGAGCATCAGCCTTGTAAACATATTAACAGTGGCCAGGAGGCTTGGGATCAGCCCCTTGCCAGGAACATGGTGGATATTCTCCCAACTCCGAAAAGATTCGGCATCTTGATAACTTGATCTTTTTTTAAATTTCTGTTCATTTAGGTTTTTACCCCCCATGAAAATCCTCTTTGCCCTGCTCTCGCCCTTGTGGGAGATTTGTGGCCTGATCCTCAGCATCACGTCATTTCTATTATGTCAGCTTCCCCAGGAGATTACAGAGTGGCTTTCTCTGGCTGGACAGTTTCCAGGCTGTTCAATGTATGCTGATGAGCTACTTATGTTTATGAGACTCACAAAATCTAATTTGGGCAGGCAATTCCTTACCATGCCAACTTTCAGAGCAACAATTTGAAACTATGGGAAAGGCCTGTGAGTGCAAAATCTAAGACCCCAAGGCTCATGTAGGAATGACTCTCAACCTCCCCCAGCTCCCCCACACGTCATCCCTGACCACTTTATACGACAATATTCAAATTAGTCCCTTGGTAAAGCAGAATTTACTACTGACCTGCTTATCCTGAATAAATGGCTTTAATCAACAGGTCAAATTCAGCTAGGTGAACCATCCATTAAAGATTCTAAATAATTAGATTTTTGATTGATAATTCAGCTTGTTCCATCTATCATGGTGTCCTTTTTGCTTGCAATGCAAATACTACCTATTTCTAAAACCAGCTCAATTCCTGTTGCTTGGGGCCTTAGCCTGTATGATCAGCCCAAATCAATTACCGTCTTCTCCAGATTCCCATGGCATTTCATTATCCCTCCAAACATTTGAATAGGTCAGACTTGATGGGCTTATCTCCAACTCAGAAGTTTCTCAAAGCAGTGAATTTATATGTATCCCATACAGAACCAAACACAGTAATGACCCTGTGGAGGCTCAAGTACATTTGTACTATTTATCCGCTGATCTGGGACACACAGGCATTCCGGCAGCTGCAGACAACACTGTGAATGTGTTCAGTCTAGTCAGATGAACACTTCCATGCCTTATCTGTAGGTGAATTTAAAGATATAGCTCATCCCAGTTAGCTGTAAGATATGTGCAGAAATCTTGAAGACTGTGAAAGTTAGTATTGAGGTGGTAAGGATCCACCCCATCCAGCTGTCTTATTTTATAGTTTTTTTTGAAGATTTATTACTTATAATTAATTTTTTTTAATATTTATTATCCATAATGAGTTACATTATTTAGTGGGCAAACCATGCGTTGTTATCCCGAATTCCCCACTTCCCCCCTCCCCATCCCTGATCAGTTGTATATCCTCCTTCGTGGGCTGTCTGTATCAGTCCTTGTGGCAAGGGATCCT
>PVHP010024843.1:0-25807 GCA_004024765.1 Zapus hudsonius
CTTCTGTTTCTCTAGAAAATTTCAATATGCCAACTCTTTAAGATACTAGATAGATAAATAGTTCTCAATAACTTCACATTCAATATATATTACTGATATATGGAAAATGTTAGTGAGAATAAATGGAAGTTTGAAATATAACACTAGGATCTGACTTTCAGACTTTGTTTTTATTAAAGTTACAATATTTCTTCTTCTTTTTCTAAGTAAATAGGAATACGTCTAAATAACAGATTAAACAGTATGCATCACCAATATAACATGATAACACTTTATAAAATTTGCTATACATCATTTTTAATTCAATATTTTCTGAAGGAAATAATACTTCTGAACATTACAATTTTATGGAGCATGAATAAATTATAGGTACAGAAATAGTCCAAATTTGGTGTTGTACATTATTTAATAATTTGGATTATATGTTATTACTATCAATAATTCTTTAGCATAGAGTTTAGATCGATTTTAATACTAATACACTTGTATGTAAGCATGATATGCATACATACATATTTTGGAAATATCATTTAAGTACAACTTAAATATAGTCACTCACTTCACCTAAAATTCATGATATTTTTCTTAGTCATATGTATTCAAAATTATTTTAATATGACATTTATATAGTCACATGAATCATTTTCCCTGGGGAGAAAAGAGCACATGTCTATTTCCCCACCCTAGGTATGGTGTCGAGGACATTCCACAGTACAAGTTCAACAAAACCAATCTTGGAGAACCAATGGGTTTATTTGGTTTTATTACAGAACGAGGTGAGAGCATGGATGACTCAAGGGCAGTTACATTACAGAAAAGCCCTCTGCAGAATCTCTGGAACACACTGCATTACTCACAGGCAGCCCAACAGGTTGGAGAGTGCCTACCAGAGCAGCTGCTTTCCTTCTATGGACCCAGATCTTGTTGACCTCCTACGTCTCCTGAGCCTCCCTTCTTCCTCGGGATAGAATGCATTCTGACCAAGGTCAGAGACTGCCGCTCAGCAATTGATCTCCACTCCTAGAACCTTGAGGTCTTTTGACCATTGAAATTTTAGTTCTCCCAGATTTGATCTCCCGATTCTCCCAAGTTGCCAACCTTCATACAGGAGAGAATACTTCATTTCATTGGAATTTGCTATACCTAATTGTTTTTTCTTTTTGATTTTTCGAGGTAGGGTCTTGGTTTAGCCCAGGCTGACCTGGAATTTACTCTGTAGTCTCAGAGTGGTCTTAAACTCACAGCGATCCTCCTACCTCTGAGTATTGAGATCAAAGGTGTACACCACCACACCCAGACTTCATTTATTTAATCATGTGTAATAATTTACTGAATATTGAATTTTATCTCCCCTTTCTTTAGGTTTATCATATTACTTTCTCCTTGTGAATGGAATTATAAATTCATTTTCCTAAGAGAAAATCAATAGCAGTCTATGTAATAAAATATTCTAAGGAAAACAGTTTAAAAAGAGTGTTTTGCAAGTTTTAAGATAGAAAGTCAAGGGCTGGAGAGATGGCTCAGGGGTTAAGGCACTTGCCTCCAGTGCCTAAGGCAACGGGTTCAATTCCCCAGGACCCACATAAGCCAGACCCACAAGGTGGTGGCCCTGGTGCTTGCTCTCTCTCTCTCTCTCTCTCTCTCTCTCTCTCTCTCTCTCTCTCTCTCTCTCTCTCTCTCTCTCTGCTTGAAAATGAATAAGTAAAATATTTTTTAAAAAGATAGAAAGTCAAGGAAGTATTAATAAAACTATTTTGAATACTTAGCAGCAATGTAGGCAATGAGGTGATCTGCTGGGCACCTTGCATATAATAGATGGACATTTAAATGGAAACTAAAATATTGAAGTATAAAGAAGCCAAAGTGTTTGGCAGAACACTTTACCCTGATGTTAAGCAGACAAATTAAGCTTATCTAGGAAAGTCCTAGTTAGCAGAGAAAGAAAAGACTAATGGGAGAGAGTTGGCACATGGCAGGACAGTGAAAAGGTCAGGGAGAAAGAATTCCTGCTGCTTATTTGCTAGTCTGCTTAGTCAGTACCACCAGCTGAGTTGTGGTTGTTGGGAAGTAATGTCTCCAATAGCCTCATGTGTTTGGGATTAAGTCTCAAACTCCTCAACTGGGTCCACCACTGTCAGGTGGTTCCTTGCTGGAGATGTGTCACTTAGGGGTAGTTCTTGAAAATGAGTGCTCCAGCTCACTGCGTGTTCAGAGCTAGATCACTCTTACTGCTTTCTACCAGACGGTAAGATAACATGGACACTAAGTGGTGTGATCTGCCAATTCTCCCCACATGATGAAACTTGCCCTTAAAAATGCAAGGTGAAATAAACCATTTCTTTCCATAAGCTTTTTCTGCATGAGTGTGTTTGTTTTAGTAATGAGAAGGTAATTATTAAAAGTTGGGAGATTAATACTTAAAATACCGGATACTGGAAATTTTTTAATAAATGTAAGTGCCTCCCTACTTAGAAAAACTTATTACTAGGAAACTTTGACCTAGGTGTGTGTGTGTGTGTGTGCGTGTGACAAGAAAGTCAGAAGAATATTTCAGTTTCAATAGTGAGAAAAATAGAGCCAGAGACCTATTTGGATTTTTGAAATTTAAATGAAGATTTTTATTTATAGAGAAAATAAATAAAAATTTATCAGAAGTATCCCATGTTCTCTTTGCAGACTTTACTTGGAAATTTCCTAGGAGGAAGTTGAAGCTTATAAAGAATTCTGATCGCATAAAGTAAGGGACTAAATGTCCTTACTCATGCTTCTGAGGTTAAAAACTACTTGACATTTTATACTTTTGGTTGTAGAAACCTTAGTATAATGGATGAATCCTATTTATACTGGATGGTGAAGATTAATGAAATAGCATCTTAGAAACAGAAGGTCGGTGAATACCTTTTACAACTGCACATGCTTCATCTTTTCCATGTCCAGAAATACTGACTATAAACTTTTTTGTTATTTTACCATTCAAAGAAATGTTACCATAAGCAGAAATAGGTACATATTATCTAAAGAGATAAAACACTAGTTTATCCATTTTTATGATTCATATAAAGTACAAGTTCTGATTTAGCAATTTTAGGATATGTGATGAGAAAAACTACAGGAAGCAGAGACTGCTTTCTTCTATCACACATAACTGACCTTGCATATTTCTTAAAGAAAACATAATGACCCTTTTAAAATTCATAATTTACTAACATGTTATTGAGGGGAAATTCTTATCATGATCTACAAAGTTTTTAACAAAATAATGAGGTAGAATTTCTTAGACATTCAGGTATCCATTTATTGTTTTCAAGGTAAATGTATATTAATGTTCACATCTGTGTCATGTATTCTTGTTTTTGAAAATATTAACTCAAAATATACCCAATGATGCATGAATGTCAATGATCTCACTTTTCATGTAGTTAATAATAAATTATTGGATTTTGAATGTCCCTCCAAAACAGAGTCCTGAGTGAATGGTATGTTACTCACATAGACTTGTTCACTGTGAAATACATGCACAGTTGAATTATCACACTATAACCCAGGGATATGCAAAACTGGAAAAAATTCAGAAGATGTATACTTGTCTTTTGGCCTAATGAAGCCCCAAGCTCTTTGCAACTTTTTATGCATATAAATTCATGATGGATTTATTTCTTCACTTTAGTAAATAAAAAAGCATCAGGGCTACAAGAATATGGAAAATTACTGCATTGTCACCTGTGGTCATCAGCTACACACTGCTAGGATGAAACTCCAAGCTAGGCAGTTATAGAAGGAAGGGATTTATTGAAGTTACAGATCCAGGGGAAGTTGCATAATGGCAAAATAGGCTTGCCCTTTTTCAGAGGTCCAAGCAGAGAGAGAAGCCATCACCACCACCACCGACAACAACAACAACAAAAACAACAACAACAACAACAACACACACACACACACACATCAGAAAACAGGCAGGGGAAGGAAGAGTTTTTCTTCCCCAGGAGCTTCCTTACATCCTGTCCCCTACTGCGGGGTCTGTTTTCTCCTCTCCAGGAAGGGCTCACTCTGAAGTAGGGACCTTAGTGAAACCTTCTTGTAAACAACAAAACAATTCAAGTGACAACAAAACGTAACCATCACAAGCCCATTGTGTCAGCTTGACATCAAACCATATCTCCATACATAATACTTAATTTCCAAATGAAGACAGTAACAACAAGATCATAATTCAGTCTAACATGATATAACTGTCCCATGTGCAACTGGAAATGTATAATCTCCCCCCAATACAAGGCAAGGCCAATTAACTGTGAGTTGTGAAGAATCAAAACAAGTTACATGTTTCTAACATTTAATGGCACAGAGGAAAAATATCCTACTCATATGAGGAATAACAAGGAGTGACTAGACCAACAAAAATTCAGTCACCATCAGACAAAGAACAAGTCTGATATCACAACCAGTGACTGACACCAGATTTTCCAGTTATTCCCATCCAGCTTGGTTTCTTCCAGCCAGAGTCATCAGTGATCCATGGTAGCCCTTGCACAGTCCTGGTATATCCAATCATCTTCGGGTCTCCATTGCAAACCACAGTCCATCTTCCAAAGGCTTCACTGGCCCTTCAGTGACATCACACCTGGTTCCATACACTGCATCTCTACAGTGCCTCCTATAACCATATGCACTTCATGACCCACTCACACCACAAAGGCATTTTTCTTGTTTCCAAAAGCAATATCTAGTATGTAGGACAAGACCATATTGCTTATTCAGAGATGAAATAAATGCGACTTTGAAAAGCAGATTTCTTCCTTTCACCTATCTCCTTTCAAAAGAGTTTGCACAGTCTATCATTCAGTGTGGTCTGGGTGGAAACAGCTCAGGCATGGCTTACCACTCTGGAGAACGTCTTCAGTTGCAAGTACCAAATCTATGTCCATTCCTACAGCACAGAGTTTCCAGAAGTCCAAAGTTCACAGTGTCAGATTCTTCTCAGCATTACCCCACATCCTTGGACCAAAACTGTTTTAGTCAGCCTCATGCCACTGGGATGAATCTCCAAAACAGAAACAGTTAAGGGAGGAAGGGATTAATTGAAGTAACAGATCCAGGGGAAATTCCATAATGGCAAAAGATGCTTGGTCCCTTTAAAAGTACAAGCAGAGAGAGTGAGAAGCCATCATCAACATCCCCCCACACACACACACAGGTGGGGTGAAGGAAGATATTTTCTTCCCTTAGAGCTTCCTTCCATCCTGGAACCCACTGAGAGGGCCCCCTTCCCCTCTGGAGGAAGGGCTGACTAGAGGAAGGACCATCTCCTTTAGTTATTATTCCTCTAAACAAATAAACTGTTCAAGTTGACAACAAAATTTAAACAATCATATCACCAAAATTGAAGGCTTTGACCAACAGTTACATTGAGGAAACTGAAAATATTTTATCCACAGTCCCTATATCACAGATGACGTCTAAAGTCACATCACCTAAAAAAGTGGTAGCACTCAACCATTGCCTGGCTACAGCTCTCAATGTGGTCACTGGCTTCAGGCGGAAGAATAGAGAAACCTCTGTAGCATGAAGTCCTCTGGGGAATGGAAGGACAGAAACATCAGTGCGCAAAGAGCAAGGCAAAGTCTGGCCTGCCTGTCACACCAACCTGAATATAAATACAAACGATGGGCACATAAGTTTCACATTTGTGTCACTTTCTTTCTTCCCTAGAATCTCATCTTTTCAGTGAGGGAAAGTTGAGGCAGGATTTTTCATTGTCCATAAACTCACAATGTGGACCAAGCTAAACTTGAACTGACTGCAATACTCCTACTTCTGCCTCCAAAGTGCTAGAATTAGAGGCAGAAGCCACCATACCCAACATGACTTTTAATGACTGCAAATCACAATATAACAATGCTGACAAATACATGAAATACTTGCAGTGTCATATTGCCATGAGACGTATTACTAACTAATCCCATAGTCACTAATATGCAAAAATCCAGGTTACACTCTGCCTAATTGCAGCAGTGCCCTGGAATTTGGGTTCTTTAAAACCAAGAGTGAACCCGCTTCTTCCACAGCTTTAGAAAAAACAAAAAATAAACATTGTATTTAGAAGCTTACAGTTTATCAACCATCATATTTTCACAAATCAGATTCTATTAGGAAAGATAATGTAGGTGAACACCAATTTTACCAAATTTAGAAAAGCTAAAATTATAAAAGCCAATGAAAAAGCCAATGAAAAAGATTTGGAACGTAAAGTCTCTACATATCTAAACAAATCTTCATGTTTTAAAAAAGAACTCATACATCAGAATCAATTTTGTTAACTACTCATGAATTCTGAAGTATTTATAGCTGGAGATATTGCTCAATGGTTATAGGTCTTGCTTGCAAAGCCTGACAGTCTGGGTTTGATTCCCCAGTACCAATGTAACACCAGATGTACAAAGTGATACATCTATCTGGAGTTTGTTTGCACTGGCAAGAGGCCATGGCATGCCTATTCTCTCTCTCTTTTTCTCTATCTGTAGGCAAATTAGTTAATAAAAATATCCTTTTTTAAAAACAAAGACAAGCATTTAGCCTCTTGACTGCATAAAAATAATCTATGAAATTATTCTTTCTATTAAAGTTTTCTCAAAATTTAAGGCTAATGCCTGATATGAGTACAACCATGACGGTGTTCCTTACTGCACTTAACCCTGACTTATGTGAACTGGTTCCATTCTTATCTGCTCAGCTTTTAGAGCAGAAATGAGATGGAAGTTATCATCTCTTTGCAAAATCACTTAGCACTGTGTTTTATTCCTATTTCTCTTTTAGCTGTCATAAACGTAGTGGGTTAAAACATGGCAAATTTATTATGATATAGTTGTGGAGGTAATATTTCTAAAATGGGCTTCCCAAAGTTAAATGACAGTGACAGCATGACCATGTTCCTTCTTTGGGTGATCCAGAATAACCATCTTATCTTATGTGTATAAATTAATCACATCTGCAATGTCACTTTTACTTTATCAAGTGAACCATCCTAAAATTCCTAGAATTAGGATGTGGACATCAATATTATATTCCTTTGCCATTCATAAATTGAGCATTTTCCTTACATAAAATAAGAGAGAAAATGAGCTCATAAGTTTCAACAACCATTTCATGAAATCTAATTACCACATCCTTATTGCCACTTTCTCTTTAATAGCAAACCCTACATTTCACCTCAGTCCCTCGATAGCATTTCATTGGCACCTCCTTAGCATATTCTAATGTGCATTTCCCATCTGCATATATATATATATATATATATATATGCTTGTGTGTTATATAGATATGTTATATATATATGTGTGTGTGCACTTGTATATCACATAAATATATGTATATATATATATATATATATATATATATATATCACATATCATGACTTATCCAGTATTCATTCAGATTGCATCATTGCTTAGTTTGATAGACAGAAGGCTTGAAGAGCATTGGGGCTGAACTCCCCCCACCCTATAGTCACATATTCCTTAAAACAACAGGAATTTACTCATCAGAAGAGCAGTACATAAATCAGAGCTCTGGCTTGTACGAGGAGTACATGACATTCTGAACTGCATTGGAAGCTCATTAATGGATAATTATCTAAAGCTCACTCCTGGAGCCTTAAACACTATTGGGACTTCATAGCATATCTTTTTCTGATTAAGGACAAAGGAATGTCATTGCTCCTGCCTGCAAGACTCAATCCATATAAGAATGTCACTTTCTTTGTTTTTATTGTCCATAATAAGTTACAATATTTAATGGACAAAGAATGAGTTGTTATCCCCAGTTCCCCAATGCCCCTCTTCCCCATACCCAATCAGCTGGATATCCTCCTCCGGGGACAGTCTGGATCAGTCCTTGGGGCAGGGGACCATGGACAGCCTAGGAGTCAGCCCGGAAAGATTGTGAGAGCCTTGGTGGGGGAGAATATCAAGAATCTCACTTTCTAAGACAAGATATAAGGTTCCTCAGAAAAAAGCTGATGTGCTGTAAATAATAGAAATCCTCAAATGTACATCTGAGCACTGTCCTCTGAGTCCACAGTCCAGGTTCAGCTTTGAGAGTGTACTCTAAATCAGTCTGTCCTGTCTACTGTACTGTGCACTTTGTGCACACAAGGACTGCCAAGATTAGGGACATTCATGCCATGATCCCAGTGATAGTATTAGTTATTTAAACTTTGTAAGAAAAAATATATTATATATATGTAAAATATATATATATTATAGGTTAATATTTTGTATATAATATATATATATATATAATATAGGTTTACAAGTCAAAATTCTATTCATTCTTTAATTCATATTTTAAAATTCATTTATATATAATATATATATAAATATAATAAATTTTAATCATAGTTAGCTCCTGTCATTCTCACTTGCCCCAATAACCTATTCACACCTTCTTGTAAATCTCTTCCTCCCTGCAAGCAGTCCTTCTACTATTTTGCTCTCTTTGTTTTGTTTATTTAGTTTTTAATGTTTTTATTGGCTTAAAATTACATATATTAAAACAATATGCTCAGTATCATAGGTTCTTAGATAAAGCCATTGAATAAATGCTGACAATTCCTCTTATGCATTAATTATTCTCCCCCCATGACTCTTACATTCGTTCCTCCCCCTCTTCCACAAATTTCCCTGAGTCATAGTGGGTGAGTTTATATTTTATTTTTATCTTCTTGATAATTCAGGACAGCATGTTGATGGACCCAATCGTGTGGAGGTCAAATCAGCTGCTGGGAGGCTATGAAGGTAGCATTCCAAAGCATGCCTCCCCATTCTCTGGCTCTCACATTCTTTATTCCACACCTTCTACCATGTTTCCTAAACTCTGGTGGGTCAGATAAAGATGTCTCACTGAACCCTGAGCTTTTATCTGCTGAATCTTCTTAACACTTTGTTGAGTCTCAGTCTCAAAAAGAATCAGGGCCATCTGTGAAAACAAGCCTCTCTGATCAAAAGTGAGGGAAGTCCTGCTATGTTTATATAGCCATGAGTACTTAGAGGGAAGTTTGATGGGCAAAATATATCAATTTTGCCAGAAAAAAATAGTACCTTTCTCTTTGGTGACAATGCCCTTCCAAGCCATAGGCTTTTGACTAAATTTTCAAGAACAGGCATGAATTTGCTTCCATGAACAAGACTCAGATCCAGTTAGAGAGCAACTGGTTACCCCAACCACAATCATGCCATTATTGTACCAATTGGCTCATTTTGCTTGGCTAGATAGTTTTATGATTTTCAGGGTTCACTGCTAGTTAAGACTGTTTTCTCTTCCAGCAGTCTGCATAGCACTTGATAGTCCTATAGTGGCTGGTCACAGGAAGGAAGTTTCAGCCCAGTTCCAGGTTGATTTCTCGGGGTCCAGTAACTAACATATGTAATGTCGTCAGCATTACACTCTCATTCTGATGGGAACCAAGACACTGGCAACAGCCTCTATTGTACAGGGGGCTTTCCTGATCAACAATGCACTGAGAGGGTTCACACGCTAAGCACTGGAATTTTCTGGCAATAATTTATGTCTTAAGTTATGCTTTTAATGATCTAATAAAAAAAGTATGTTTTCATGTCTTTTGGTTAAATCTCTGCAACCCACATTAATCATCAACACCCATCCATTTTCCACATTTCGATTTTTCCATTTCCAGGATTCTGTTGCTCTACAAATGTCATTTGTTATTCCCTGCCCTAAACCTCTCTCCCTACTCCCCCTAAATGGCCCCTTTTTAGTTTCCTGGTTTATAGTACTGACTCTTGCTCCATCTTTTATACAAATCTAAAATGGAAGTCCTAGCTTTATTATGAATGTTTCTCTCTTCTTCCCCCACATGGCAATGAAGTAGAAAGACTGCTGACCCAGGCCTCAGTGAGGCGCTCCATGAGGCTGGAGATGCCCTGCTCCAAGCTGTCAATAGTGTGGTGCTGAGGATCATGGCCACTGAGGCTGTTGCGTAGGCTTCGGAGAGCATCTCGGACAAGCTGCAGGTCGCTGGTCTCTTCCTTTGCAGATCCACCTTCAAGGATGAGAACAAGTCACTGGCATGGAGAGAATGTATACCAACCCTCATGGAAACCAGGTTTCTGGCTTCTTGTTTGCATTTCAGCAGCTCTCTTCTTTATGCTTATATGTTAAATTCATTTAGTTTTCTATTTGTTCTTCTTTTAAAACAGTGATCCCAAGAAAAGCCTAAAGAAAAAGTTGTTGGATTTATACTACATGATTTCAAACCCTAATAAAAATTATACTAAGAAAATGTGGTATTAACAAATATACATCAATGATAGAGAACTGAAATCTCATTAAACAGATTCACAATTTTAATCAAGTGATCATTGGCAAGGGAGAAAAATCAATTCAGTGCTTCAAGAGCAGAATTCTTAACTAACTGTGCTAGCCTAGTTTCAGGTACCCATGCAAAAAACAATGCTATGTATATACAATGAATCTTACACTAAAAGTACTATCAAAATTGATCCCACATCTAAATGTAACTTGAAAAACTAAAATCTCTGGAAGGAATAATTGATAATTGAAGTAGACAGTTTCATGATGATGTAACAAATATCCAATCAAACATGGGAGGAGGACATTTATTTTAAGTTTACTGATCCAATGGATATTCTATCAATGGTGAAAGAAGCTAGCTACCATTCCTAAATCCAAGTAGATAAAAACAAAACAAAACAAAAAAAAAAAACAAAAGCAAAGCAAAGCAAAACAAAACAAAGAAACAAATAAACAACAAAAACAGCAGCCAGCAAACACCAAAAAGCAGCATTCTGGACTGACAGCAAGAAAGACCCCAAAGCCTTGCTGAAATCAGATGAGCCCTCCAGGCCCAACACACCTTCCAGCAGGATTCCAACATCCTCCCCCAGTGTCACTTCCTCTATCAGGTCGCTGGAGACCCAAATTTCAAGTATAATAAAACACCGCAGTCTAGGAGGGATGTAATTTCAAACTACCACAACAATGAAAACAATCATGGCTTTAATATTGCTGATAAGTTTACAAATAAATGCTGAAAACATAAACTTCCTAAAGTTTCTCTAAAAATATTGGCATTTACACATTTGCAATGAGAGAGAGAGAGAGAGAGAGAGAGAGAGAGAGAGAGAGAGAGAGAGAGAGAGAGAGAGAGAGAGAGGATCAGAACAAGCCTGCCAGGGCATAGTACTCCTTCAAAGGAACTCTGGATATATGGGCCATTTTTTGCACCTGGCTTTATGTGGGTACTGGGTAATCATAACCAGGCAATCAGGCTTCACAGCAAGTGCCTTTAACTGCTGAACCATCTCACAAGTTTCCTAAGGTCTCTCTCTCTCTCACTCTCTCTCTGTCTCTCTCTGTCTCTGTCTCTCTCTCTCACACACACACACTGAGCATGCTTACTTATATGCAAAATATCTGCATGGTAATTCTGGCATTTAAACATTTCAGCATGGGACTTAAAATTATTTTCACTACCTGCTACAAATGGTTGATCCACTACATCCTATACAATGAGAAAACACTCCCTCCCTCTTCAAACAAACATACAAGCAAACATAAAACAAACAAAAAACCAGACTGCCCCAAAAAGAAAGTATTATGACTCAAGTTTAAAGAGGCACTCATCTACTGGCCTCAAATTACATTTCTCTTGAAGCAGAATGTGAATAGATTTGAAGTCAGATAATTTATGTCTCAAACATGTAAAGGACAGAAAAGACAACATGCCTTCATCCACACTCTGTTATGCCTTTGCCAATTTGCTAGACTTTCGGAGGAAGCAAGTTCCTATACTGAGCTGAGAAGAGAGAACATTTATAGCTCCAGCTTGCTTATGAAATAACTGTAGGTGAAGGAGTTTCTTGAGCCGAAATAGAGTCTGAGGGGGATTGACATAAAGTTCAATGCTGAACATAATCAGGCAGAACGGTATCATTCTCTGTTGAAGGGATATCTTGACGAGTATGTCTACCACACTGACAAAGGAAAGTAAACAATTAAAACATGTTTCAAGAAATTAGGTTTGACATATTGCATAATCTATAAAGTCAATATTTAAGAAGCTATTAGGTTTATAAAATAAGATACATTTTATATTTTCATTATCAGTAACTACCGTGTTATCTAAACAAAGATGAATATTTTGGAATATGGAGAAAAGTTACAAAATATTAGAGGAATAGGAAAAAAGACATCATACAATAGTTTTCTGGAGAGCTTAATTTCTGTTTGTAAATTTGAAGTTTGTAAGTTGTTATCTTAATAAAAAATTATGGGAGAAATATTATTACAGTAATGGAACAGGCCTGACCAACCGAAACTGTCCAGTATACAGTTAGTGAAATGAGGAACGTGGGAGCGAAGTACCCACTTTAGTCATCCATCCCCAGCTAAGCAGAAACTCGGGTGTGTGGGAGAATGCTAGCTGAAAATCTCCATAAAGTGGACTAAAGAAACACTGAGAAATTTCTGCATGTTAAATCTTCAGGGCAATTGTTCTTGAAATATTGTAATTAAAAAGTTCTAAATCAATTGAATAATGCACATTTTATTGCTTTAGGTAATGTTAAGAAGTAACACTACACAGGGATTCCAGAATTATGTGACCTTGATCCTGCAGTTATTTATATTTTAGATATTCAGGAAAAAAAATAATAAGTATTTTATTCCTACATTGTGACTTGGAATAATAAAGTTTAGTTTTAAAAATATTTTATTTATTTATTTACAAGCAGAGAGAGAGACAGTTTAGATAGATAGATAGATGAGAGACAGATAGATGGATAGATAGATAGATAGATAGATAGATAGATAGATAGATAGATAGATGATAGAAAGAAAAAGGGTGCACCAACATCTAACCACTGTAAACCATCTCAACATACATGTAACACCTTGTGCATCTGGCTTTATGTGGGTATTGAGGAATTGAACTCAGTTGTTAGGCTTTGCAGGCAAGTACCTTAACCACCAAGCAAACTCCCCAGCCCAAGTTCAGTTTTTATTTTGAGTTAAAATCGAGTTAACAAATACAGAGTCTGTGCAATGATTATTATAAAGCACTAATGCTATAATAAGCATCTCTGAAAAGGAAGAGTTCATGTTTCATAACAATGGATGACAGACAACACCAAAGAGCATTGTTCATGGTATCTTCAACTACCTACTTCTTTTCCAAAAGAAAGTTAATACAGCCCCATCTAACAGAAAAGCAATCAATGCTATATCTCAGCATGTGTATATATAATAGCATAGCTTACACAAAACAACCTAGTTTGGATGGTAGTTTGTTTTGTTTTGAGTTTAATCAATGCTGGATTGTACAAATTATCTTTCTAAAATGAAATATTTATTCTTTATTTAAATTTTATCTATGTTTAAATATCAACTAAATGTGGCCAAGCTCTTTCACAATCCTATGATACATTGGACTTCATTGTTAATTTCAGCATATAAACTATATAAATTCAACACTGCTATAGACTAATTATAGATTCAATTCCTAGATTATCTTTTATGAGTTCATTTAGTTGATTGCTCCAATTTATTAAAATTGTAATAGTATTTAAAAGATCCACATATATGGGAGAGAAATAGCATAAATACAAACTATTATTCAATGAGTTATTGTCCATGAACTATGTTAAATCTTTCACAAAACTATCACATTTAATCTTGATTCTGTACCCTGTGAGACTATTCCCCTCCCCCTGGAACTAAAATAAACTAGTAACACTGAAGAATGTTATATAGAATATATAGAATATGTAGAGAAACAGTCCCCTCTTCCCACCCCTCCTTTCTTCCTGGCACAAGGGAAGACATGCTCTACATCCAGCTGGAAGGATGGACTTTCAGGATGCTAAGAATTTCATTTAAAATAAGTCTAAGTTTCAATTAAATTTATTAAGTTGAACCCATGCTTGCTAGAAGATATTTCTCCAAAAGTCTCCTATGAACAAAAGGAAAATAGTTATTGACATTTTTCCAGGCTATCCTTTATCTTTACTCTAGACAACCATTATCATTACTAAGAGAGCTCCTGCTATCCCATAATCTCTTTGATTCTGTTTTCATTCTAAGTTTTAGGCTGCAGTTCCTTCTTGCAGTGTATTATATGCTGGTATATAACTTTGATATCCATTCTTATAACAATTGCTGCAACATCTTACATGTGTCTACTAATAGGAAGGGTTTTTTTGTTGTTGTTATAGTATCTTTCACTGTTTTGCAGTCCTGTGTGTCGGAGAGATTGAGGGTACAGGCATGGTACAGCACAGTGTGGAGGTCGGGGACAACCTTAGGTGCCAGTCCTCACCTTCCATCTTCTTTGAGGGCAGAGTCTCTTACTGCTCACCTAGGCTAGCTAGCTGGCAGGCTTCCTTGGGATTCTCCTGTCTCTACATCCCATCTTGTTCCAGGCATGTTGGCATTCTAGATGCCCAGCTTCACCCTCTCGCTTTGTGTTAAATGTGTTATAAAGATTGAAACCCAAGATGTCAAGCTTGCATGGAAAGTGATTGATCCACTGAGCAATCTCTCAGGACCATTTTGCAAAATTTTAAGATTTCTAATCTTCATTTTGTGTGTTATTTTAATGAGTTATGCTTTGGAACACTTCATTATGTATGTGTACAGTCATGGTATTTTCTCACTCTGTTATTTTTCCTGTCACTGTTTTAATAGCAGTTTACTTTTAGATGGATTTTAGAACATGGGAAAGTCATGCTTTCTGTAGGGTTCCTTAACTCCTTGGACACAGAACTTTACAGGTAGTATCAGAAAGATTTTATATTTACCAAAGTCCACTGTGCGGTGCACACGTAAACCTATGGTAGAGTGTTCCTGATTGTGTGACCAAAAGCTTTTAACAATTGCCTTAAATGGTGACTCCCTACCTTTTGTATGACTGCACAAATATTTTGAAAACTGATTACTTCCTAATGTTTGATGGATTAGAATGAGGACTTTTCTGAATTTAGTCTCTTAAATGCATGCTCACTCAGTAGACTTTCACAGAATATCATCCCACTTTGTCTATGAATGATGCTACAAGTTTAGGTTTCTGCTTTTTGTTAAACTTCTATACCCACCTCAAGAAATGAGAAAATTCTCAACAAGAGCAACAGCAAGACGTAGGGCAATTCATGGATTCAATGTATGTTTTGAGGCTTTATTAATCAAACCATATCAGTCTTAGTATACCATAAACACCATTTTTATCTTGTTTTCTTTATGGAAAAGTGCTTCTCTACCAGAGATACTTCAAACTCCTTGTGCTTTCTGAAGTGTTAGCTTTCTCCCTATTTGACCCGTTGTCTTTACCAGGTTTCATCACTTGATACATTACTAGAATTCTCACTTCCCCAACTATTAATTTGTACAAGTATAGCATCTCCCCTTTGAAACAAAACATAACTCTCTCTACTTCTGCTCTTCTCCACCAACTTCATCTACTTTAACATTCCACTGAAAATGATACTAATCACATGCATCCAATGCTGAGCCATCTCCTTCCCTTGTCCATCACTGAATGTTTACTTATAATTGAAAAGTACATTTTCTCTTAAGGATCAGGCTAGCCACTTTGACCATGTTCAAAAGTCCATGTTCAAGTCGTAGTATAAATAATGAAACACCCAGTGTCAACTGCTCTATTATATATCACATATAAGCTTTATTGTTGGAAATGGTTCCTGAGCTAAAGATTTAAAAAGCTTTTTACAAGTAATTCATTTGCACAAAATATATTAGCTATTTTTCTTGTGTGTTGTGACCAACTTGCTAACAGAAAGCAAATAAAAGTAGGGAAGATTTATTTTGGTTTATGACATAAGTGGACACAGCCCATCATGGCAGGGAAGACATGGAGACAGGTACTTCCAGCTAGGTAGTACAGGAAACATTGAAGTGGTGAAACTCAGCAGGCTTCCTCTGTTTTTTCTTTTTTATTCAGCTCAGCACCCAATCCCATGGGATGGTACCACCCACACAGAGGGTGGTTGTTCCCTCCTCAGTTAAACCTCCTTGGAATCTCACTCACAGATTTTTCCAAAGCAGTGGCTCATGAACACCCTAGGATCTCTTATCTTCCTCAAATGGATACTGAAAACTAGCCATTATAAGCCAATCCATTGTCAATTTATCACCCAAACACATCACAATTTAAGAATGTTCAAATTAGCATTTGAAATATGTGACTATACATTTACATATGAATATTTGCATTTTCTATTTAAACAATTGGCAGAAAGGTACTTTTTTTGAGAATAAGAACTGTTTTTACTCTCATACATATGTCACATAATGGAGGTGTTAAGAGAAGGGAAAATGCATTCATCTTCCTGTTCTCAGTAATTTTTACATAATATATTACAATAGATATATAGATGATTTTATTTCTTTTGAAGAAAGTGAATAGCCATGCTTCATATTTTTCTTGTTATTGTTTTCTCATGATACCATCTTTGATGTGGAGAATCTGACTTCTAAGGTGGCAGGCCATATGAACCAAGGAAACATAATCTGAAAGTCCCAAGAAAACTTCTACATGAAGTGAAGTAAAAGCTGAATCATGATTAATCAGATTACATGAAGAAAACATTTTAATGAGTTTAAGTTTTATTTATAAAGGAGGTTCAGAAAATATTGTACAAATGACATTTGACAGTCTTCTCCCTATAGATATTCCTAGAAGCCTTACAGATTTTGCACATAGAAGATTAAAAAAATAATAAAGGGCTGGAGAGATGTCTCAGCGGTTAAGGCATTTGCCTCCAGTGCCTAAGGCCCTGGGTTCAATTCCTCTCTGTTTAGATGAAGTGTGATGCCAACTGCTCTGATCCAGTAGTTGGATATTATTGAGCCTCTCATGAAACACTGAGTCCTACTTGTGATGGTCAGGTGTCTGTAGGGATCACCCCTCCCTTTCCAGCCCCTCCCCTTGAATGGGAGGTGTCTAGTTAGAGCTACAACCTAGGTGCTAAAACTGATTGGTCAAATATAAACCAATCAGCTGTCTCTCTGACTCACCTGGGGAGGACTTAAAACTGGCTTCCCTAGAGGAAGCCACCCTCTTCCCCCACATGGCAATGGAGTAAAAGGACTGCTGACCCAGGCCTCAGTGAGGTAAGGCCTGTACCCCTAACCCAGCTGATGGCTGGGGTAGGGGGGCAGGCTCCAGACATCTTCTCTCATGAATCTCTCTTCTCATAAAGGGAGCTTTCTATGATCTTTTCTTGGGCTGCTTATTTAGCTAAATAATATAAGCTCTGTTGAACTCTCTGACAAGTGTTTTCCCCACACTGGTGGCTGGAGAACTCTGTAACTTCTCACATTGTGACTGGGTGAATTTCCCATCCATCTCCCCTTTTCCTAATATACTAAATTAGAATAAATGTGTAATTAAAATTTAATTCTGTCCCTGTGTATAATTCTTTTACATTAGAGGACACAAACTCGGGGGGAAAATTCAATGGCAAAAGGCAAATATAACTGTGCCAATATTTCCCTGTATCATACTGGACTTTATTTTACAGTTAAGGACAGGACCCTGGCCCTTTCTACCTTGAAAAGTTTCTTACTCTTTATTATTATTATTATTATTATTATTATTATTATTATTATTTTAAGTTTGTTTTTTAAAATATTTTATTTATTCATTTTCAAGCAGAGATAGATAGAGAGAGAGAGAGAGAGAGAAAGAGAGAGAGAGAGAGAGAGCACACCAGGGCCACCACCTTGTGGGTCTGGCTTATGTGGGACCTGGGGAATTGAACCCAGGGCCTTAGGCACTGGAGGCAAGTGCCTTAACCGCTGAGCCATCTCTCCAGCCCATAATGTGTACTTTTTTTAAAAAAAAGAATATAATTATCTGGAGGGATGGCTCAGCAGTTAAAGATACTTACCTGTTTGTGTTGCCATACTTGCTACTCAAAAACATCAATTTATATAAACTCACTATATAAAATTTTATACATAGAAATTTAACATATAGTGGAAAATTATCATATTTTGGGGGGCATTAAGAGTAATTAATAGAGCTCAGTAAAAATCCTGAGTACAGTGATGTACTTTCCATATAAAATATCTATTAGTAATGGTACTGTTTTCAATGTCCTCTTTATTTTGTGTCATCAATAATTGCTTGAGAAACTGAAATACAGAATGATGAAATTTCCTTCCAATTCTTGTAACGATTAACCTCAGATTTGTCTTACTGAAATAAGAGATCCATATCTTCATAACATCCATATTCTCTATTCCTACAGTTCTCTTCTCATTGCTAGGACAAACATCTGTCTAGAAACTGCTTATGGCAGGAAAATGTTCCTATCAAGTTTAAAAATTCAAGTTTCATCATGGCAGAAAACTCTCGCTGGCTCACTTCACAGATCCATAGGAGAGAGACAAGATCAGCACCTGCAAGCACAAACTGCCAGAGCTCAAAACTGGCTCCGAACACATCTTAGGACTGGACTTTGGATCTGCTGCCTATGCAACACCCTCCAGCAAGGCTTTGGCTCATGGAGATGTGAGCTGCAAGGGTCTCAGGCTATGGGGAACAGGCATTTACATTCACACCACCACCTCTCCCAAAGCTGAAAGACTCTGAAATTGGAAGAACCTAATCAGTCCTTTGAAAATTATTTTCTCTTTATCTTAAATCAGGATTGACATATTAATATGTTGAGTACTGAAATTTTTGTCAGTCACATCATAGCAAATTTAGTCATAAATTATTTTATGCCAATTCTTTCATTCAGCTATAAAACTGTAATTTTTATGTTTGTTTTAATTCTAAGATTTGAGTAAATCTGTGTTATCATGCTATTCTAAAGCAGCCTGAACAAGAGAAAAATGAGTAAATATTTGAGAAATCAAACTTTCTTAAGCTATGACCCAGCCTGCAGGTCAGTCAATGAAGACCCTAAGGGAGGGGGTGAGAATGAAGGGAACAAGAGACACGAAGAATGGAGACAAGACAGGTGTCTGATCAAGTCTCAATTTATTGGAGCTCAGGCAGATGCTTATAAACCCTCTTGTAGGAGAAAGTACATGTACACTTGTAGCTGGGCTGCTAAGCGACCTGATGCAAAGAGGTCATGTGATTTCTAGGAGGAAGCCTCCCAGACGGGAAAAGGAAACTTAAGCAGAGAAATACAAACTTAGCTTTGGTTAGTAGAGAAAATGGCAGAGACCTTCAAAATGGCATCGCTGCAGTTAAGGCACAATGAGCAGCTCCCCAGAAAGCTAGCATCTAAAAACATAAATGTTTAGATATTTCATTTGTGTCTATGATTTCTCAAAAGAAAACAAATCACATGTCTAAAATATTTTATCATGCTTATTGCATTCCATCCTAAATTGTAAAATGAATGTGTTAATTAAGTTCACCTTGTGCAATTATTAAGAATAAATGATTACCTCTGTTTTGGAATCTTAATTGTACGAAAATTATCCCCAATACTTAATGGGAATCATAAAGCAAATGTAAAGTAATAAGTTCAGTATTCTTAAACTGGTTTAAGGCATGTAATTTCAAAGAAAGCTTCTGGAAATTCATGTGTTCCAACCAAGTAAACACTTGAGATATTTTCATTTTTAGTACCTTTGAGTAACTTCTCCTTGATGTTATTCTTAAGAAGACCTGTTGCTTGCTTTGCAACACAGACATGCTTAAATTTTAATGCATTGACTGAAATGCTCTTAAGTAGTTTTCACAATTTTGTAGATCTCACCGCTGGCTACAAAAATCAATTCATGGCTCATGTAGTTAACTTGTAACACCACTTATTTTCAACAGATAGACAAATTAATAGAAATATGCTCTATTTAGGTTTGAATATCTTTTCACACTTATACATTATATTTTATATTATTTACATTACAATAACTTATAGAGGAATAAAACATCAAATAATTCATCTGGGCACTGTGGTGCACACCTGTAATCTCAGCAGATGGGAGGCAGAAGTCGGATGAGTCCCATGAGTTCAAGGCCACCCTGATATTACATAGTGACTTCGAAGTTAGGCTGGGCTAGAACTGGACCTTACTACGAAAAGCCAATAAAAAGTAAATAAATACACTTGATCTTAGCCAAAAGGCCGAGAAGCGAAAAAAGTAAATAAATAATAAATAAAAAATACTGGAACAGTGTAACCATACAGTGCTTTATAAGAGGAAAATAATCTAATATATTTATGTGACTAATGCACCAGGAAAATAAACCAACTGAAAGAACTTCTCCATAAAAAAGAAATGTTGCCTGAAATATAGTAAAGTTTTGAATATTTGGAAAGAAAAAATTGAACACTTCAATTGCATATTTCCATGTGTGTGAAAGTTTCTAGTTATTTATGAATATTTGAAGTTATTTTCTTCATTGCTTGTTAATTGCTTGTGACAGCCAAGAGTTAAAATATGGATCTCTTATTATATAATGTAGAAGAACAGCTGCAACCCAGTCTGCTTCTGCTGATGCTCTTGACAATGTGTCTCCTAATACCCTAAAAACAGCCTCTCCCGGCATGCCTGTTACTTCACACTTTCCAGCTCCAACAATTGGTCTAGTGAAATATTCAATTGCCATGCTGAGGAAAATCCATTTCCTCCCATGGCAAAGAGGACAGAAACTTTGAAGTGATGGCAGAAATACAAATTATTGACAACCATGATTGTGTTATTTCTTAACAACACAACTAGAAACTTAACTCAAATTTTCATAATCTGGATTCATATATAAATTATTGTAAAGTTCTTCAACACACTTATTCTTAAGACATGATTTTCAGAAAATTGAAAAGTAGCTTTTGTAAAGATGAAATAGGTAAATGAAAATAAATTTTACTCTGGTAAAATTCATAATATACATATTAAAAATATGGACCTCAATGAAAGAACAAAGCCTTATAGGAAATTAAGCTTGTTCCATGGCAGAAAAAAGCTTCACACAACATTTTGTTTGTTTTATGAACACTTAAATTGTTCCCTTGACATATATTTTTTAAAATTTCAATAATTTGTATCAGAGGATATGACTTTACTTTTCCAAGATAAAATATTTACAGATACTTATCAACACCATATTTACTATGTGCTACCAATTAGTGAGAACTTATAGTCCCTATAGTAGTTATGTGTGAAAAAAATTCTTATGAAAACTATCTTTGTCTTTGAATCTAGTCTTGATAAAATAGAAACCTAACATAGAAAAAGTCTCTGTGTGCTAAGGTAGGAGAGAAATATTATAATCCAACATGTCTATGCTTCTTAAAGGACCTATAATCATGAAAAAGAAAATATTTTTAAAGTATTTTTGACATTTCAATGGATGAGGATGAAGCCACAAGTAGTTTGAAGGAATTTTGAATGTTTATCTCTTCTTTTGCACATGTTTCTGTATTTCCCATTGCATTGCAGTGATTGTTAAAATATTTAATCAAAATGGATTTATTCATATAGAATGCCACTATAAAGTACTTTCATTAACAATTAAGGAGTTGTGTCAAAGCCTGCTCCCAACTTATTCATTGATGAGCTAGCCTAAGTAGGTCTCCGGATAGAGAGAAAATTAGCTTCATTGCTTGCAATGGATATTTCAGTTCTGCAAAAGAGGAAGTAGATAGCACACTACACCTAAATAAAACTTTGGAAAATTTCCAACCAAAGAAACTAAATGAGGCCAGAGAGCTGTGAAAAAAAAAAGTTTAACTTTCAATAGCAACCTGCAAAAGTACAACTATACATGGAACAGTTCTAGAGAATTAATGAGTGAGATAAATTTTGAATATTTTTAGAAAGTAGCATTACAATATATCTATAGCTAAGTAGTTTGTGACTTACAGAAATGTCTTTGCACCAACAGTATTGCTAATGAATCTTGAGAGCATATTAGGCTGAGAATATAAAGAAAATTTACATACTCATGAATATACTAGAAAGACAGACAAAACAACCATCGCTCTCCCTTCCTCAATTCCTCTTTCCCTTTTTTCCTTTTCCCTCTGGCTCTGACTTGATCTAACACTTTCTATAATGTAAAATAATAAGATATATATATATATATATATATATATATATATATTTCTTTATGTTATGTGTTACACTCTTTGATCTGATTTATAGTTCAAATCATCAAATAATATATTGTATTGCTTATTTTCAAAATATTTTTTATAAAAATATGCCCAACATGGTTCAAGGAATTTTGCGGATGAGGGGGTAAAAAGATTGTAAGAGCCAAGTTGGATGGGAATATCCAGAGACATTCTCCCCTCCTCCCACAATGACTGACTGTTGCTCTCAAAACTCATAGCCCACAACCCATGGTGAATTCCAGCAATCCCACTGAGGAGGGCCCTGGGTGCATGGGGGCAGTGGGGGGCAGGGAGGTGGGAAGTGATGGTATCAACACGTGACTTGTTCATAAAAAATGTTTCTACTTAATAAAAAAAGAAAGAAAATACAAATTAAAACTGTTTTGAGATTCCATCTCACCCCAATCATAATGGCATTGTTAAGAAAACATGAAAAGAAATGCTGGGGCCCATCCAAACCTACCAACCAACTGCAGACCAATAACTGAGATCCTGGCAAGAGATGAGCCACCCCAGACATACCATGGAGGATCCATATGGAACCCCGCAGAAAATGAGGGGATGAACAAGTGAGCCACAGCCAAGCCATCATCACAGTGAGACAGACACCAAAGATTTGCAATTTTCAACACAAAGACCCCTAAATTCTCAACAGTAAAGCAGCCTTAATACTCATCCACCAGGACTCAGGGAACTGAGTGGAAGAGGGGGCGGAAAGATTGTGAGAGTCGTGGTGGGGGAGAATATCCAGAGGCATGGCACCCCTCAGTAACAACACACTTGGGCCAGGAGAACCAGGCTGAGTACTAGGCTATCCATGGTCCCCTGCTACAAGGACTGACCCAGATGGCCTACGGAGGAGGATATCCAGCTGATTGGGATGGGGAAGAGTGGCATTGGGGAACTGGGGATAACAACTCATTGTTTTCTCATTAAATAATGTAACTCATTATAGACAATAAAAAAAAGAAAAAATGCTGGTGAGGATGAGTGAAAAAAAGAACCCTTATTCCCTGATGGAGAGAATGCAAACATGTTCAACCACTGTGGAAATCAGTAGGGAGATACCTTAAAAACCAAAATAATAAAACTACCATAGGTATAAAACCACAGGACTCTAAATCAACACACCATAGAGATATTTTCATATTCATGTCTATTGTATTATTCACAATAGCCAAGAAATCAAACCAGCTCAGTTGTCCACCAACAGAAGTGTAGATAAAGAATACGTGGTAAGCATACACAATGGAAATGTGAGAAACCATAAGGAAAAATAAAGTCATGACATTTTCAGGAAAATGCATGCAACTGGAAATTATAGTGTTGAATGAAACAAACTAGAATACTGCATGCTTTCTCATTCAGAGCCTTGATTTTAAGTTGCACATGTGTATATCTGTGTCTGTTTATACATGTGTGTTTGGAAATCAAGAAACTATACAGGAGATGGAAAAGGGGAGGAAGAGATTGTAAGGAGGGTGCTGAATTGAGAAGGTAATGGACTGGATTTAACAGAAAGCAAAAGCAAGAACTAACTGAGGGAAGAAAGGTAACTATTTGGAGAGGGAATAGGGTATGAAGACGGGCTGAAGGAGGGAAACAGGAACAATATATATAATTACTATAATAAACTATAATAATATATGAATGAAGATATAATGGGTAAGCTCATTACTTGTTATGTTGCCAACCTAAAAAAAATTCTTTAAAATTTATTTTTGAAAAATCAGAAAAAAAAATTTTTTTCTTGTTGTTGTTGCCAGCAGAGAAATGGAGAAAAAGACAGAAAGGGGTAGACTATTGGCAGGTTTTTCCATGGTAAATGAACTCGAGCTGGATATGTCACTCTGTGCTGGTGGCTTTATGTGGGTGATGGGGATTGAATCCAAGCTGGCAGGCTTTGCAAGCAAGGGCATTTAATGGATCTCCCACACTCTCTGGTTCTTATTTTAAGGAAATTGATCTATGTAGAGGTTATACAATTAAAACTGTCTTTTGTCTCCTACCTCCTGATTTATGAATATTTAATGTGATTCATTTGATAATCTTCTAAAATTAAAAAAAAATCTTCAAATACACATTTAACTGATTAATTGTGATTATATAGTTTATATATATACTTATTTAGAATGATACATAAATCATTAAAACATATTTAAGTTTCAGCTTTAATGCAAATAGATTGCATATCACAGGGAACTTTTTTTGTGTGTGTGTTCACTTCATTACATTTTCTCTTCTTTTTTAATATTTGTTATTTTTCAGACAGGGTCTCATTATGTATCCAAACTGTTGTTAATCCTCTTTCCTCTACTTACTGAGTGCTGGGGTTACAGGCACACACTGGGTTGACTTCTTTCTTCTAAACTGAATTATTATTATTATTACTACCATTATTATTATTATAATAAATATTTTCCATCTGTGTATTTGTTGAATATTTTAGAATGCTATTTCTTATATAGTAAACCCATATGAAAAATTTCCAAATATATATAAATGTTGATTCTGTAGATACATTTGTGTTCACCAAAATGATATCACCATGTCCTAATCCCCAGTACTTTGGATTGTGGTTTTGTTTGGGAAAAAAGGGACACATGGTAACAGAGTAGGCTGTTACTCCAGCCGGCATTATCAGAGAAGGAACTATGACTTGCAAACAATCAACCCAGGGGAACAGCATGTGAAACACACCGGAAGGTCAATATGTTCCAGCTAGAAATCAAAAAGGATGAAGAATGACAAACAGTTTACAAAGTTGAGAGGATATAGCTTCCTGTATATCATATCTTGATTTTGGATCTAGTCTTACAGTCTCTGAGATAATTCTTTATTTGTTTATAAACCCCTAAATTTATTTGTCTTATTGGGAGACCTAGGAGAAAAATACAGATTAATATTCCAATTATGATATTTTTATGGTTATTTTAATTCTGGGTGTGTGTATGCTTAGGCATGCCTGTACTTATGAGAAACTCCCATAAATTTTTTTGGAATGGATTATATTTTTTAAGCAAAGTTGTCTCACTTTCACATGATAAGATTATGATAGTGTTTTCTCTAAATTTAACTATCTGAGGGAAGAATCAATCTCTTTGGAAAGTGATGGGTGACTTCAGAATCACATTGGTCATATGTTTTTCTCTTAGGTAAACTTTTCTAATATGACAATTAGTGTAATATATTTCTTCTGTTGCGAGTCATCTATTCACATAATTACCTCACTTTTGATAGCTTGGTTTCCTCACATCCTTTAAGTGTTTACATGCTTGAATTTACTTATTTAGTCTGCTGTATGTAGTTCTGAGTATTTTCTCTGTCTTACTGAAAATAATATTATTTAAATAATTATGGGTTCTTTTGATTAAAAATGACAGAGGGACATTGGTTCCGCAGTGTATTGTGAAAACTGCAGAGGTAATAGACACAGTTTAACAAGGCTTAAAAAGCAGAGAACTTGAGAGGGGAAAAAAGATGGCTGACTAGTAAACACGCCGCACACTTCTCTGGGATTAAGGGCCAGGGGATACAGCAGGAATCCAGAGCGTGGACACAAGCTGCGATTGCCCGCTGAATCCAGACACCTCAGAGCACAGGATCCGTAGGATTGGAGGCCACCAGCGTTGACCAGCTCGCAAAAGCCAGTGAGTCCTCCAGGCAGGCAG